>CM038710.1:42829559-42857059 GCA_021613375.1 Megaleporinus macrocephalus | reverse complement strand
AGTAGCATTAGAATGTATTTACAGAAACGTGTAGTAGCAGATAAGACGCCGGGCAGAGTAGCTCTGTTTAAATAGAGAGGAGAAGTGCAGGCTGCTATTTACTGAGACGTTTGCTGTCCAGCTCCGAACCCTTCAGTCCATCACTGAGTCTAATGGCTGTGGGTTGGAACGACAGCTCTGTTAATAACACTAGTTGTCTCACTGTGTTACTAAAAGAGCTGGACTGGTACACAGACCATGTGTTTGGTGCTTGTGAAGGTGATGTTGACTCTCAGCCTATTTCAGGAGAACTGTTGCAGTGCGTCTTCTGAGCTGCTGTACTCCGCGAGACGTGACTCATCTGCTCGTCACTGAGCGTTTCATTAGCTGCAGTGTTTTCAGTTCAAAATACTGAACTATAAAACGAGGTGTAGTTTGTAGAAACCAGGAAGGTTGTTGACGGGCATCCTACTTAGGGAGCCCCCGTCCCACCCTACTCGACAGTTCATTCATTTTACCCAGAATAAAAGTTTCTTGCTTGTAGAGGGAGTAGTGAGTACGTGTACAGGAGGCTGTATATATGATACAGATGTGTGGTTTGGAGTGATGAGCTAACAGCTGTCTGTATGGCGCAGGCGGTGAGCGCGGTCGCTGCTGAGGACGGGATGCGCTTCATGCAGGAAATGATGGAATTGTCCAGCCAGCAGCAGAAAGAGCAGCTTCCTCCTCGCGCCGTGCAGATCATATCACACCCCTTCTTCGGCAGAGTGGTACTGACCGCTGGACCAGCACAGTTCGGAATGGACCTCTCAAAGAGCAGCTTGGGGGTGAGTGGGTCTGGACTTCCTGACCAGCGCTGACCAGAGCACTGCTTTCCAGCAACTAGAATTCCAGATATTCCAGACTGATCATTGTCCCTTCTTTCTTTCTTTTCCTGTCCCTCTCTCTTCTCCTCTTTCTTTCTTTTTCTTTCTTTCTTTCTTATTCTCTTCTCTTTTCCTCTTACTTTCCTTCTTTTGTTCTTCCTTCCTTTCTCTTTCTGTTCACCTCTTTCTTTTTTCTGTCTTTATACTTTTTCCTTTCTTTCTTTTCTTTCTTTTGCTGTCTTTTCTCCTGTCTTCTCCTTTTTCTGTCTCACTCTCTTTCTCTGCTTCTGTCTGTCTCTTTGTCTTTCTGCCTGCCCCTCTCTCTCTCTCTCTCTCTCTCTCTCTCTCTCTCTCTCTTTCTGTCTATCTCTCTCTCTCTGTGTATCTCTCTCTCTCTGTCTCTCTCTCTCTTTCTGTCTGTGTATCTCTATCTCTGTCTCTCTCTCTCTCTCTCTCTCTCTCTCTCTGTGCCTCTCTTTCTGCTTCTGTCTGTCTCTTTGTCTTTCTGCCTGTCCCTCTCTGTCTGTGTATCTCTCTCTGTCTGTGTATCTCTCTCTCTCTCTCTCTCTCTCTCTCTCTCTCTCTCTCTCTCTCTCTCTGTGTCTCTATCTCTGTCTCTCTCTGTGTATCTCTCTCTGTCTCTCTCTCTCTCTCTGTCTCTGTCTCTCTCTCTCTCTCTGTGTATCTCTATCTGTCTCTCTCTCTCTTTCTGTCTGTCTCTCTCTCTCTGTCTCTGTCTCTCTCTCTCTCTCTCTGTCTCTCTGTCTCTCTCTCTGTCTCTCTCTCTCTCTCTCTCTCTCTCTGTGTCTCTCTCTCTCTGTCTCTCTCTCTCTCTCTCTCTCTCTCTCTCTCTCTCTCTCTCTGTCTCTCTCTCTCTGTGTCTCTCTCTCTCTCTCTCTGTGTATCTCTCTCTGTCTGTCTCTGTCTCTCTCTCTCTCTCTCTCTCTCTCTCTCTCTCTCTCTCTCTCTGTCTCTCTCTCTCTGTGTATCTCTCTCTGTCTGTCTCTCTCTGTCTCTGTCTGTCTCTGTCTCTCTCTCTCTCTCTCTCTCTGTCTCTCTCTCTGTCTCTCTCTCTCTCTGTGTATCTCTCTCTGTCTGTCTCTGTCTCTCTCTCTCTGTCTCTCTCTCTCTCTCTCTCTCTCTCTCTCTCTCTGTGTCTCTCTCTCTCTGTGTCTCTCTCTCTCTCTCTCTCTCTCTGTCTCTCTCTCTCTGTGTCTCTCTCTCTCTCTCTCTGTGTATCTCTCTCTGTCTGTCTCTGTCTCTGTCTCTCTCTCTCTTTTTCCCTCTCTCTCTCTGTCTCTCTCTCTCTCTGTGTATCTCTCTGTCTGTCTCTGTCTCTCTCTCTCTCTCTCTCTCTCTCTCTCTCTCTCTCTCTCTCTCTCTCTCTCTCTCTCTCAGGTGCGGGGGTTTGTGACGGTAGCTGAGCCGTATGCAGGCTGTTCAGAGTTGAGTAATGGGGAGTTTGTGGCTGGTCGTATTGCTCTGCTGCAGAGGGGACAGTGCATGTTTGCTGAAAAGGCCAGAAACATCCAGAAGGCTGGAGCCATCGGAGGCATCGTCATAGGTGAGAGACTCGGTCATACAGTAGAGGCACCACACATTTCTGACCTGCAGGTCAAATAAAGACTCTATGTCAGATTTGGGGATTTGAAGACCTCTCTGGTTGTATTGGAAGAGAACTCAAGCCAAAACCTGGTGAAGAACATGTCTTCATTTTGATATTCTAATGACAAAATGAGAAATCCGACGCAGCGCTTTTGAATTAGAGCAGAAAGTCTTGCAGTGCAAATGTAAATAATAAATAATAAGTAATGAGTAAATAAATAAATAACAACATGACTAGATGGCCTTGTTACATTTCCATCCATGCGTTCGAGTCGACTGGGTTATTGCAGGGAAATGCAGATGGTAGCTCTCCGAGCCTGACGCCTGACACCCCAGGATCTAATTTCCTCTTTATTTTTTCCTCGGTCTCCCTCGCTCCTTCTCTCAGACGACAACGAGGGCAGCAGCAGCGACACGGCACCGCTCTTCCAGATGGCGGGAGACGGCAGGAGTACCGATGACGTCACTCTGCCTCTCCTCTTCCTGTTCCACAAGGAAGGGAACATCCTGCTGGAGGCGTTGAAGGAGCACAGGGAGGTGGAGGTGCTGCTGAGTGAGAAAGCGCGAGATCGAGGTGAGACGTGAGGAGACAGAATGGAAAGGTTGTGCGTCTGAAGGTGCTGATGCTAGAACTGATTGTATTTGGTTCTAGTGTTGCAAGATGGTGTATACATTCATTTATAGGCCAACATTTGATCGAATATTAGAAATAATACAAATCTTTCCAAAAAAAAAAAAAAAAAAGGTTGATGCATAGGTAAGGGGTATGTAATGTATACATGACACTGCTGTGGAAATGATTCCTCCAGCCACATTTGAGTTGGAATGAAACTGAATGAATTAATGTTCTTACTCATATAATAATAATAATGATAATAATAATAATACTAATAATAATAACTAGGAAATTGCATTTCCTGAGAGAAACACAGGATGCTTGTGCAGAAACAAGGGATGAATAAACAACAAGTAGAGGAGAGCTGGTCAGTGTGTTTGAGGACCTGCCCTGAGTGAGTACATGCAGTTTGGAGGCTGCAGATTTAACAAAACCATGAAGTTTGGGTGCACTTGAAAATGAATGGGGCTCTATGGGAGGAAAAAAAAGAATGGAAAAAAAAGACAAATAGACGAGTGTGGGTCAAACCAACACTGCGGTCGTGGTTGGGGGTCTGCCCTGAGTCAGTGTATGCGAAACGGTGTCTGTCAGTCGAGCAGAAGTTCAGTAGATTGACTTTTTCATCCTATTCATTCTCTATGGGAAAAAATCCAGAATCTGTGCATCCAATCAAAAAGCTGTATACAAGCCTGAATCACAAAAAATAATGATGATAGTAATAATGCTAATAATATTAATGATGATAAGGATTTAAAAATATATATTATGAATACATTAATATTATGTTATTATAATCCACTTCCTTTAATTAGTTTAAGTTCACTACTACTGCTACTACTACTACTACTGAGACTACATGAATAAGAGTACATCTTTCTCAGATAGCTTAAGCCTTGTTGATGATACTTTGTACATTTTTAGCCACGTGTATGATATGATTTTTTTTTTAATCCTAAATATGTTCATCATATTGCAAATTTAAGCTACAGTTGAATACAAATATAATAATATAATATAATAATATAATATACATAATCTGCTAACTGCAGAAATCAGTTTTGGTAATAATTTATTCAACATGCTTACAAGTCTCCAGATTCCAGACACCTGTGGTTTCAGTTGTGCAGTATTCTCATTGAAATGAGGGTTGAATGAACAGTTCCTCTCTATCTATCTATCAAAGAAATCAGATTAAGAGTATACAAGCACTGAAAACCCTGATTACTGAGCTGATCTCTTTATCGTATTTCTTATCCAGTGACACTTATTATCTGATCTAAGAAGTCTGAGTGTACTGTTTATGTGACCACTTGAATAAACTGATGGCTGCCAACATCAGGTAATGATCATATTAGTGGTGTGAATGTAAATAGAATCCATGTAAACTCAAAAATGACTGATTATTTTTTATGAATTTGTTGCCTATAATATAGTTGCAAAAATAGTCTTTTACAGAGAATCGCAAATGTGTGCTGGAATAAATGGTCAAGATGTAATCAAATAAATTCAGAGGAGTTTGTTGTGATTCTAGATAAACTGCTGATCAGAGCCAGACATCCAAAGCGCCTAACATCTATAAAAGCTCACTCAGAGAACGTTGTCTCATGAAAATGTTATAAATACGATACCTAAGTAACTGAATTTTATGTAGTTCAAAGCTCATTTTATAGCCCGTACATGACTAGAGCTGTGTATTGGCAAGAACCTGGTGATACAATACGTATTGTGATACAGTGGTCATGATTCAATATATCATGATATATTGCGATACTGCAAACAAAGTGATATATTGTGATTTTTTTTCAAATCCTACTATTAAAACACACCACTATATAAACAGGTTTGTCAATGCTTACAATAGCATTGCATCCTTGTGCTGCTTGTTAATGTTGGACCCCGTGTTCATCAAACATCATCATCATCATCATCATAATAATAATAATAATAATAATAATAATAATAATAATAATAATAATAATTTTACTATTATTACACAAATATTTCACTGGAGTTCACTGGTGGTTTAAATGATAAGGATAATATGTATTTGGATGTGTTGTAAGCATGCTAACCCCCTGGTTCCCATCACCACCACTATAAAGAAATCCGAGTCTGCAATACAAAAGAAAGTTTCTCTGCCATTTCACATCAAACCCCTCTGAATGACTTTGTTTACATTTCAGTGATTGAATTATGCAGAAATTCTAAAATATTGGTGGAGTTCCTCTTTAATCTGTCCCAGAACAGAGTCCAGTTTCTCCTTCCTATTTTCCTTTCATTCTTTTTCGCTGTGTGTTTGTAACTGTGGGCCTCTCCTGTGCGCTCTCTCTCTCTCTCTCACTTTTTCTCTCTCTCTCTCTCTCTCTCTCAAACTTACTCTCACTCTCTCTCTCTCTCTCTCTCTCTCTCTCTCTCTCTCTCTCTCTCTCTCTCAAACTTACTCTCTCTCTCTCTCTCTCTCTCACTTTCTCTCTCTCTCTCAAACTTACTCTCTCTCTCTCTCTCAAACTTACTCTCTCTCTCTCTCTCTCTCACTTTCTCAAACTTACTCTCTCTCTCTCTCTCTCACTTTTTCTCTCTCTTCTCCGGATGAGCAGAAGCCATATTTAAAGGGAAAGCCCTCCCGGGCGCCCTGTTGGATGGCAGTAAGTAAACTTGTAAACTCTTTGCCCCCTTTTCTCCCCTCTCTCCTCTTGTGCTTTGTTTGTCCACTGTAGGGCAGGGTTGCCAGATCCTTAAAAAATCAGTTCCAGCCCTAATCGAACACACCTGATCCAGCCAATCAAAAGTCTTTAGGAGGACCTGACCCTACCGTCTGGGTTCCGTCTGAGTTTAGCATTCCTCCTCACCTGGTTTGACTCGTCAGCTAAAGAGCAAAGCCTTCGTGAGTTGATCCTGGCTTGTTTAAAGAGCTAATTTCTGCAGAACTGTAGCCAGGAAGGAACCAGTTAGACCTAGAATAGTCAGGCCAGTTTAGTTTACCTGGGCAAGTCCTGTAATTTAAGTGATTGCTTACTGGAATGAATGACCTCGGTGAGGTTTGTTCTTACTGAATAGCCAACATTGCGGCTTGTCCACGTCTAGAACACCTGTAACAGAGAGGCAGTCCACCTGCATGACAACCATACGTTTCCCCACATTTGTGAATCAGCCAAGACGTATTTGGCGCCTTAACTTTGGTAGATATCAGTGATTTGAGGCCATGTGTGATGCATGAAGTCCTCCAGTAGCTCCAGTACAAAACTAATGAAAGCAAACTCTAGACATCAAACATATCTTGGCTGATTGACAGTGAGGGTCCACTGAACCAAACTCCAGAGTCATTGATGAGTCAGATCAGCTGTGTCAGAAAAGGGTTGGAATTGTACCACGTAGGGGTTTGTGTTTCAGTTCAAGGCAGTTTTGACCTCTGCATGCTGCATCACCACTGATCCACGTTATCATGGCTTGTGCGTTACATGCATGCCAAACTGCTTGTCTGTTCCAGAAGTATGTGTCCGTGTATGCTTAGGTATGTGTGTAATTACGGGTTGTGCAACACCAGCATGCTCGTTTCTGTATTTCAGTTTCCAGGAACACTATAAAGATTTTTTTAAATTTATTTTTGTTTGGTTAAGTGGATGTGACGTCATGGGCAACCGTATCCAGTCTATGAAATGGTGCTCTGGGGTGAACTGAGTGACCGTAAACTTAGCAACTGTGATGAACTGCCAGACGGTCCAGGATGAGACAGGCTCCAGCCCCTAACTGCCTTCCTGCCGCCCCGCCGCCCCCCCCCGGCGACCTAGTAGGATAAGCAGTTTAGAAGAATCATAAATGGATAAACAAGGCAGTAATGTAATTTGCATTAGAATTCTACACGGGCATGATATTGAAGCCCAAACTCACGAACACTTAGCAAGACTGTGTGCCCAGTTGCCTTGTACCTTACCTGAGCACAAATCTACTTTCCCACTCCCGAGCTTGCCCCCGCTCAAGCCAGCACCCTTGCGTTATTGTTCAGAGGGTCATTAAAGCTTTAGTGTAACTCAGAACGTTCACTGGGCTGTTTCCTCTGAGCTGTAGAGTGTTTGAATTATCTAAAGGATTGATTGAGTCATCATTGACTGGTCGGGATCTCATATGAGGTTGAACTTGGCTTCTTATTGGTCAGCTTCTTGTTTGGGTATATATATTTACTTTAAATGGTGCAGCAGTTGCATTCTGGCACCATAGACCTTACGCTACCATGTTTGTTTAATGAGTTCCGTGCTCAGGCAGGTACCCAACTGAAGTCCGACTGAACTGGCATGGTATGGAATGATCACACTAGTCAAATAAACCAGGCAGTGGTGGTTAGGCATGTGAGGATCGCCTAGTATAGTAGGCTGTAAACCTCTGCTGATATGATATGTATTGTATTGCAAGGGTTCCGATTTGATATATTGCAATACTGTGTGAAGGAATATATATTGCGATTTTTTAAAATTTTTTAAATTTTTATTTTTTTTAAAATATATAATCATTTTTTTGGGAAAACTCTCCTGCTACAAAACAACACACGGCTATATGCGTATGCAAATGTAAGCAGTGCACCCTTATCCTGCTTGTTTACATTGGAGCTGAAGAATATAATAGTTGGAGAACACTAGTGGTTCTCTTGTGCCATCTAGTGGTCGTGGGTTTAAATGCAACACTAAAAACCTTTGACTGTAAGCTGTTAATCAAAGATCGATTCTGTGTTTTTGAAAATTCATACAGTATTACAAAACATTTTCAGTATTTTTTTTTAGATTTTCTTACACGCCTAAATGTGAGTACACCCTAATATTCAGCTTCAGTGTAAGTGACCGTCTGAAAAAATCCCCAGCCCAGTAAAACCATTTACAGTGGTGATTTTCCACAGGGTTACATAAACAAAAGAGACTCTATTACCAGCACTTGACCCTGAGCTCTGACCCTGAGCTCTGACCCTGAGCTCTGACCCTGAGCTCTAACACTGAGCTCTAACACTGAGCTCTAACACTGAGCTCTAACACTGAGCTCTAACACTGAGCTCTAACACTGAGCTCTAACCCTGAGCTCTAACCCTGAGCTCTAACCCTGAGCTCTAACCCTGAGCTCTGACCCTGAGCTCTGACCCTGAGCTCTGACCCTGAGCTCTGACCCTGAGCTCTGACCCTGAGCTCTGACCCTGAGCTCTGACCCTGAGCTCTGACCCTGAGCTCTGACCCTGGCCGGGTATTTGACTTTATTAGGCCGTCGTAATTCAGATAGCATCTCTTTGCATTGTGTTTAAGCTTAAAACATCTGACCTGGTTGAGCTAAAGCTGACTAAAGGCATGTTTGCTTTTCTCCAGTGTGCATTTGTTGTAGACGATGTGCTTTTATGTCCCACACACAAACATAAATAAATAAATAAATAAATAAATATAAGATAATAAAAACATCCTGAAGAATATAGATTTTGCTGGGTTAGGGTTACTAACCGAGTCCATCACTATTCCAGGTGGGGATGAAACAGAAGAGGAGGACTGCTGCACAGAGGACCACAGCACCCCTGCCCCTTCGGCAAGCCCCGACCAATCGCAGTTCACCACTCAGGAACAAGAGATAGTGGGGGAGGAGTCCGAAAAGCCAGAGGCCGGGCCTAGCAATGAAACGCCGGAGTCCGCAGGGGAGGAGCCTGCAGAGGACGAAGATGCCAGCAACCAATCAGTGGACTCTTTAATGGCTGACTGGCAGGAGGACTTGGAGGCCTTCAAGCAGATGGAGAAGGATGAACTTTGACCTCCTCTCTTGACCATCGCTGGTATTTCGTCAACAGCCATAACGAAACAGAAAAGACTGACCGAAGCGTCAGCTCGGACAATTTCGGACACACCTAATGGCGAGCTCTGGTTTTCCCAGCAGAGTTCGGTCACCTGTGTGTGTGTGTCCATCTCAGGTGCTTCTTAATGAGCGTCATGCTCACCTGTGCAAGCTCTCACTCACCTGGACCTATTACGCCCAGCCCCCTCCCCCTCCTCCTTAACCCAACACGGGGTCCAAACTAGCTCATCTTGGCTGTCGTCTTCCTCCTACAGTATCTGTGCTCATTAAGACGTGGGTGATGAACGTCAGTGTAAGTGCTTCGAGAGGATGCTGCGACTGTGACGAGTCGTTTCACGCAATAGGATTTATAGGCCTTTAATTTAATTTCTCTGCCGAGTTTACAGGGTCATTGTTGCGAAACGGGAATGATTTACATGGAAAAGCCGGAAATAGGATCTTAGCAGAATCAGATGACTGTATATATGTATGTATGTTTGTACGTATGTGTGTTTGTATGTCTGTCGTTTTTCTGGAACGGTCTGAGAAACTCTTTTTAATCTCGTGCCTCAGTATCTGCCGATTTTCGCTTCTCATACTCACCCTTAACACTCCACACACTTCCCGACCAAGGAACAGAAGCGTGTTTGGAGCCGTCGAGCCAAAACAACAACAACCAGTGGCTCCGTTCGGCAGGTGACTTCATAAGGAAGGTCAGTCGCTCATCATGTGGTTCTAAGTGCTGTTATAAGGCCATGACTGCGTGCATTACAATGCAAAAGACGGGAATGAAGTTAGATCATCACTCAGTTCGAGTAAAGGTGACCACGGTTGCTATTCACTGAGGGTCCAACAGAAGTGTGAAATCTGTACTGTCCACCAGAGGGGGCTCTTGCTTCTCGGCTGCCCACACGACTGAACTCGACAACAAGGCGAGAAGCAATTACCATCACAAACTGGAAAATAAACTTGTCGAAGCTCGTTTGTTAATCGGACTCTGACTTTTTTTTTTACGTTTCAATGGGACCGCTATGACGAGATGCTTATGAAAAGGGTGAGGTCAGCAGGTTGTGTCCAATAAATGGTAAACATGTGAATGTTTTCTGGTCTGTTATTTGATTGGATTCAGTTCCTCTTTGTCTGAACAACAGGCGGCTATTAGAAAGTGGGTTACAGGAACTCATCACACAGAGCAGGACATCTATGTGTCTTCTTTTACAGCATGGCAGTTATATTGCCCTCTCTATTGACTTTTTTAGGACAGTACCACGTTCTAGTTCCCTCTAGTCAGACGTCTGACGAGCCCATAAATAGTCCGCCATGAAAACTGGAATGTTTCTGAGAAATGATAATGTCAGTTTCCCCAACATCGTTCCTCAACTTTCCCACAGTTTTGCTAGACAAAAAGTGTGTTTATATATATATATATATATATATATATGTGTGTGTGTGTGTGTGTGTGTATACACACATACACTACTGCTCAAAAGTTTGGGATCACAGTGAAATGTTCTTGTTTTAATGGAGTATCTTCTTCTTTAACACAACAATGGACTGACGGGTCTCTAAAGAAAGTTGTTTCTTTCTGGTCATTGTGAGTCGGTCAGCAAACCATCAACTGCTGATCTTCAGATACTAAACTAACCTAGAATGTTGTTCCCTTTTATACTCACTTATTAGTAGAATGTTTTTCAGCTGTGCATCATAATTGAGCAAGAGTGTCCTAGCAACCAATTAGTCCAATAACATCCTTAACTTGGATTGGTGGTCGTACCAGGAGATTTAGACAGAGGACTGAGAATTACTGATAATAGAACTATATGCTAAATAAGCCTCTATACAAAAATAGACTTTAATACAAACATTTTTATTCTTTAAAAATCATCTGATACACTTACATTAATTAATTGTAAAATGGACAATATTTTGTTTGTTTGTTTGTGAATTGCATAAAAAATGCAAGAAATAAAATTCTAAAGTCATCCTAAAGAGCGGTAGTGTGTGTGTGTATATATATATATATATGTTTATTTATAATTTACATTTATTTATTTATATATATATTTATTTATATTTATACAGCAGTGCTGCTACCGGAGTGTTTAAACACCTCAGTGTCACTGCTTGACTAAGAAATTGTTCCACCAACCAAAACTATCGAGACAACAGTGTCCTGTGACCGCTGCTGAAGGACTAGAGGAACACCAACTGCTTCAACAGATGAGCCACTGTCTCTGACTTTACATCTACAAGGTGGACCAACAAGGTGTGTAATAAAGTGGACAGTGAGTGGACACTGTTTAAAAACATTTCTCCAGCATTGCTGTGTCTGATCCACTCATATCAGCACAACATACCGCTGAGAATCCACCATCCACATCATACCTGTTATTTGGACCAACAGGATAAAGGGGGTATGCAAAGAAACAGATGGACTCCAGTCTGTAAGTGTGGAGCTCCTCCTCTGTGGTCAGTGGAGCTGATAAAACGGACAGTGAGTGTAGATGCAAGAAGGTGTTCCTAATAAAGTGCTCTGCGAGTTGAGAGGAAAAGTGGGCGTTTCCTATGTCCACGCCACGCCCTCTCTTACGTCCAGGCCTGTGATTGGCTCAGCGCTCTTTCTGCTGTAAGATGGCTTCGGTTTTCGGGCGAATCCAGAGTACAGCGGCAGTAGCAGCGTTAGCGCTGGAGCGGCGGTGAGGAGGAGCAGCCCGCCGAGCTTGCGGAGCTCTAGCCCGGCTACAGCGGCACGTACAGCCCGGGAGAGCAGCCGGAGGAACCAGAGGAGCCCAGTGAGTGCGCGTGATCTAATACGGATAATAAGATCATCTCTGTGCGGGGGAATCGGTGGGTCTCTGGCCTTAACGCCTCTGGTGGTCAGTGTCCTTCTGTGGCTGTTTGCGTGTTGTTGTTGGTGGTGGTGGTCGGGCGGTGTGTTCGCTTGTTCAGTGAGTGAGTGAATAAGGGAGTGAGCGAGCGCGCGCGCGCCTGTCTCACCCTTGTGCTATGATAATCTGTTGCTGCAGCTTCATCAGCAGCAGGCCTCGTGTAGCCGGAGTGGAAGGGAATCATAACACTAGACACCTGGGTTGGCATGCATGCCAGCCGTGTGTGTGTGTGAGCGCGCGTGCGTGCGTGCGTGTGTGCGTGCGTGTCTCCGTCCCTGCACGCACACAATGCTCCCACTGTCTCCGCAGCTGGACACCGCTGCGCCGCGCTTTAGCCCGCCTGCTGCTGCAGCAGCGCCTCTCCGCTCCGGCTAAACCCTGCAGCCTCTCAGGGCTCATCCCTCCCAGAGCCTGTCTGAAGAGCTGAGAGGTGTGGAAATGCGTGCATTCGGGTTTAAGCGTGTCCTGTAAGCAGCCAGGCTGTGCTGCACGGTGGCAGTAATTCTCAGATTGGTTATTTATTGCGGTGAAAGCGCTGAGTTCATTAGCAGACCATGCAAATGGCTGGAGGCTGTCTCCGTGTTTGCATGCTGATGTGAATTCTCTGCAGACTGGCTTCACACTGGCAAGTTTGTGCAATCCTGTTTTGATGCCGTTAGCAAGAGCCAGACAGGCAGAGATCAGCCTTATCAGCCCACTCACTTAATATACGTAAACACACACACACACACACACACACACACACACACACACATACATACACACACATATATATATATACACAGTATGTGGCTGTGTGTGTACTAAATAAGCTTAGAGTGAAATATTAGAAATAAGTGTTATGTAAGATTTAAGAAAGTAAATATGATAAAACACTGTTTAACAGCTGCTGATCAGACCTATCTAAACTGTGTGGGCGTGGCTAATGAGCAGCTTGATTGACAGCTCTCTGTCCAACACTCCTAATCTGCTCCGCCCCTCATACAGACTTAACATCATTATCCAACTTTTATGTGACGCTCACTGGACCAACAGTGTCACAGACAGACAGATGGACGAATAAAGGGATGAAGGAACAGTGTTGGTGGTGATAAAGGAATGAAGGGATGAAGGAACAGTGTTGGTGATGATAAAGGAATGAAGGGATGAAGGAACAGTGTTGGTGGTGATAAAGGAATGAAGGGATGAAGGAACAGTGTTGGTGATGATAAAGGAATGAAGGGATGAAGGAACAGTGTTGGTGGTGATAAAGGAATGAAGGGATGAAGGAACAGTGTTGGTGGTGATAAAGGAGTGAAGGGATGAAGGAACAGTGTTGGTGGTGATAAAGGAGTGAAGGGATGAAGGAACAGTGTTGGTGATGATAAAGGAATGAAGGGATGAAGGAACAGTGTTGGTGGTGATAAAGGAGTGAAGGGATGAAGGAACAGTGTTGGTGGTGATAAAGGAGTGAAGGGATGAAGGAACAGTGTTGGTGATGATAAAGGAATGAAGGGATGAAGGAACAGTGTTGGTGATGATAAAGGAATGAAGGGATGAAGGAACAGTGTTGGTGGTGATAAAGGAGTGAAGGGATGAAGGAACAGTGTTGGTGGTGATAAAGGAGTGAAGGGATGAAGGAACAGTGTTGGTGGTGATAAAGGAATGAAGGGATGAAGGAACAGTGTTGGTAGTGATAAAGGAATGAAGGAACAGTGTTGGTGATGATAAAGGAATGAAGGGATGAAGGAACAGTGTTGGTGGTGATAAAGGAATGAAGGGATGAAGGAACAGTGTTGGTGATGATAAAGGAATGAAGGGATGATGGAACAGTGTTGGTGGTGATAAAGGAATGAAGGGATGAAGGAACAGTGTTGGTGATGATAAAGGAATGAAGGGATGAAGGAACAGTGTTGGTGGTGATAAAGGAATGAAGGGATGAAGGAACAGTGTTGGTGGTGATAAAGGAATGAAGGGATGAAAGAACAGTGTTGGTGGTGATAAATGGATGAAGGAACAGTGTTGGTGATGATAAAGGAATGAAGGGATGAAGGAACAGTCTTGGTGATGATGAAGGAACAGTGTTGGTGATGATAAAGGAATGAAGGGATGAAGGAACAGTGTTGGTGATGATAAAGGCATGAAGGGATGAAGGAACAGTGTTGGTGATAATAAAGGAATGAAGGGATGAATGAACAGTGTTGGTGGTGATAAAGGAATGAAGGGATGAAGGAACAGTGTTGGTGATGATAAAGGAATGAAGGGATGAAGGAACAGTGTTGGTAGTGATAAAGGAATGAAGGAACAGTGTTGGTGATGATAAAGGAGTGAAGGGATGAAGGAACAGTGTTGGTGGTGATAAAGGAATGAAGGGATGAAGGAACAGTGTTGGTGATGATAAAGGAATGAAGGGATGAAGAAACAGTGTTGGTGGTGATAACGGAATGAAGGGATGAAGAAACAGTGTTGGTGGTGATAAAGGAATGAAGGGATGAAGGAACAGTGTTGGTGGTGATAAAGGAATGAAGGGATGAAGGAACAGTGTTGGTGATGATAAAGGAATGAAGGGATGAAGGAACAGTGTTGGTGGTGATAACGGAATGAAGGGATGAAGAAACAGTGTTGGTGATGATAAAGGAATGAAGGGATGAAGGAACAGTGTTGGTGATGATAAAGGAATGAAGGGATGAAGAAACAGTGTTGGTGGTGATAAAGGGATGAAGGGATGAAGGAACAGTGTTGGTGGTGATAAAGGAATGAAGGGATGAAGGAACAGTGTTGGTGATGATAAAGGAATGAAGGGATGAAGGAACAGTGTTGGTGATGATAAAGGAATGAAGGGCTGAAGGAACAGTGTTGGTGATGATAAAGGAATGAAGGGATGAAGGAACAGTGTTGGTGATGATAAAGGAATGAAGGGATGAAGGAACAGTGTTGGTGATGATAAAGGAACGAAGGGATGAAGGAACAGTGTTGGTGGTGATAAAGAAATGAAGGGATGAAGGAACAGTGTTGGTGATGTTAATGATCATCTGGATGCAGCCTATCAGAGTGAAGTAGGCAGGGAGGGGGAGGGGCTTATGCACTCACTCACACATATGGTATTCTGGCCTTTTTTCAAATGCATATAGAAACAGTGCTGATTAATGGTGTATGTAGTCTGTACCCGAATCAGACACGATCAGACACGATCAGACCTGCTCTCAGACAACAATCACTTCCACATGAAACAGCATTGAGTGACCTCGGAGAGGATTACTCCCGGCCGCGTCAGCGAGTGTGAAAATGTCACTAGCAGCAGGTCTGAGTTACACGGGCAGAGCAGTCTGAGAGAATCAGCTCTTTTCAGGCTGTTCATTGTAGAAATCAGGTTCACTTGTTTTAGCTGTAGAGGATCTAAATATTAATAAACAGATCATATGATTCGGCTCTGATGTGGATGTTGTATGTATCTGTCTCTGTCTGTTTGTCTCTCTGTCTGTCTTTCTGTCTGTCTCTCTGTCTCTGTCTGTCTCTTTGTCTCTGTCTGTGTCTCTTTCTGTCTGTCTGTCTGTCTCTCTGTCTCTGTCTGTCTTTCTGTCTGTCTCTCTGTCTCTGTCTGTGTCTCTCTGTCTGTCTCTCTGTCTGGCTCTCTCTCTGTCTGTCTCTTTCTGTCTGTCTCTCTGTCTGCCTCTCTGTCTGTGTCTCTGTCTGTCTCTCTGTCTTTCTGTCTGTCTCTCTGTCTTTCTGTCTGTCTCTCTGTCTGTGTCTCTTTCTGTCTGTCTCTCTGTCTGTCTCTCTGTGTCTGTCTGTGTCTCTGTCTGTCTGTCTGTCTCTCTGTCTGTCTCGGCCTGTGTCTCTGTCTGTCTATCTCTCTGTCTGTCTCTGTCTGTCTGTCTCTCTCTCTGTCTGTCTCTCTCTGTCTGTCTGTGTCTCTGTCTGTCTGTCTGTCTCTCTGTCTTTCTGTCTCTCTCTCTGTCTGTCTGCCTCTCTGTCTGTCTGCCTCTCTGTCTGTCTGTCTCTCTCTTTCTGTCTCTCTCTATCTGTCTGTCTCTCTGTCTGTCTCCGTCTTTCTGTCTCTTTCTGTCTGTCTCTCTGTCTGTCTGTCTCTCTGTCTGTCTGTCTGTCTGTAGTGATGTGTAGTGGTGGTATGGGAGCAGCATTCACCTCTTATGTAAAGAGCAAGCACACAAACAGCACTGTCAGGTATTAATAGACTTTTGGGCCTCTTCACCTCCTCTCCTCCTTTCCCATTCTCTCCTCTCCTTCACTCTACTCCCATTCTCTCTTTCTCTCTTCCTCTCCCATTCTCCCCTCTTCTCCTCCTCTCCCATTCTATCCTCCTCTCCTATTATCTCCTCCTCTTCTACTCTCCTCTCCTTTTTCCCATTCTCTCCTCTTCTCCTCTCCCATTCACTCCTCTACTGTCGTCTCCCATTCTCTTCCATCTTCTCCGCCTCTCCAATCCTCACTGACCCTCTCTTCCTCTCTTTCCTCTCTTCTCTGCTTTCATCTTCACGTCTCCCCTTCTCTCCTCTTCTCTCCTCCTGTCCTGACTCATCCTTTCTTCTTCCCTCCCATATCTTCTCCTCGTCCCTCCTCTTCTCTCATCCCCTGCTTTCTCCCCTCTCCTTACTCTCTTTTCTTTCCTCCCGTCCCCTACTGTTCTGTCCACCTGCCCCCCCCCCTCCAAAAAAATTAGCCCTCTCCATTTCCTGTCCCTGTCCTCGCCTTTCCTCTCTTCTCCTCCCCTTTATTTACCCCTGTCTGCTCTATGTATCTGTATCTGGGTGTCTGTGTGTGTGTGTTTATGGGAGGAGTCGACCTAATTTGGCTAGTCAGGTTATGATGCAATGTCACAGTGACATCACAAGGGGAGGAGGTTTCCATAGTTACTGGGGCCTTCAAGTGGGAGGTTCCCATGGCTGGCACTGTTGTGATGTGTGTGTGTGTGTGATGGAAAGACTGTGATCCCCATTACACTGTGAGCCTGTGTTTTAAAGGAGAGAGAGTGTGTGTATGTGTGTGTGTGTGAGAGAGAGAGAGAGAGTGAGGGAGAGAGTGAGAGAGAGAGTGACTGCAGTGATTTTTCACTTTGCTGACTCCGCTGTTAGAGGGAGCGGTCATGAGGTGGACTTGCTGAAAACACAAGGGCAGTACAATACGATCTGTTTGACTCGTGTATGCCATCATTGCCAAATTCACTCTTACCATCTCAACACTGACCTCCACTCTGGCCAGTGTCTAATTCGGTGATGTACTGAAGTGTGAGTGGATCAGACGGAGCATTGCTGCTGTCTGATCCACTCCTTCCTTGTTGTAAAGTCGGAGACTGCACAGCTTGTGTGCTCTAGTCCTTCATCAGTGCTCACAGGACGCTGCCCACAGGACACTATTGGCTGCATAGTTTAGGTTAATGGACTATTCTCAGTCCAGCAGCACTGCTGTGTCTGATCCACTCACACCAGCACAACACACACTAACACACCACCACTAGGAGTGTGCCATATCGTATCGTACACTTTTTAAAAAAGTTCTTTTTAAAAAGTTCTTTTTAAAAAAGAAAAATTCACACTTTTCTCATTTCCCTTTATATATCTACTAGAGACAGATTTGATCTGTCCAGTATCAATCACTTTACTTCAGTCCTGGATATATGGAGATATATTAAGTGAATTATTTAGTATCGTGACATTCTGGATCATTGACTTCTGTTATCTGATAAATTCTTGTATTTTTAATATCTCAGTTAGGGGTGTGCCAGTAATAAAATAATCGTATGCAGTAATAAAATTAAATTTTCATTTTGTTGCAGTAGTGTATTCTTGAAATATTTTTTTTAATACAATGTTTTGTCATATCGCCAAAAGTATCTTTATCGCAAAAATACCATGAAATATCGTGATATTATTGTAGGGCCATATCGCCCACCCCTAACCACCACCATGTCAGTGTTACTGCAGTGCTGAGAATGATCCACCACCCAAATAGTACCTGCTGTGTGGTGGTCCTGAACATTGGAGAACAGGCTAATAAAGTATACAGTAGGGTGTAAGAAAATATCTAAATATTGAATATTGGGATATTGTGTTTAGTGATACTGTATTGATTCTTATAAACACAGTATCGATACACAGATTCCTGGTAGACAGTGAATCATTGTGTGTTGTGTTTAAGCCTCTGAGCACTAGATGGCAGTGTTGTAATCCATTTTCAGCTCCACTCCAACATTAACAAGCAGCACAAGGACGCAATGCTATTGTAAGCATTGATAAACCTGGTCATACAGTGGTGTGTTTTAATAGTAGGATTTGAAAAAATCACAATATATTACTTTGCTTGCAGTATCGCAATGTATCGTGATATACTGAATCGTGACCGCTGTATCACGATACACATTGTATGGCCAGGTTCTTGCCAATACACAGCCCTAGTATACATATGGACTGTAGTGTGGAACTACAAAGTGCTCCTAAATGGTCAGTGGAGCGGATAGACTGGACAGTGAGTGTAGCCGGTGGGTGTATCTGCATATTGGGCCTACGGCAGTTTAACCCCACCCACTCAGACTGAAGTGTTTCAGTAGGAGTGCTTTCTGAATACAGGCACAATACAGGTCAGCCAATCAGAACAATCCTCTCCTCCTCTCCCCTTCTCCCCTTCTCTCCCATTCCCTCCTCTTTTTCTACTCTCCTCTCTTTTTTCCCCATTCTCTCTTCTTCTCCTCTCCCGTTCTCACTGACACTCTCCTCCTCTCTTCCTATTCCACCCTCTCCTTTTCCTCTCTCTCTCATATCTTCTCTGCTTTCATCCTCACATCTCCCCTTCTCTCCTCTTTTCTTCCTCCCTCTCCTGTCTTCTCCTCATTCCTCCTCTTCTCTCAGCCCCTGCTTTCTCCCCTCTCCTCGCTCTTTCTTTCCTCCCGTCCCCTACTGTTCTGTCCCCCCCAAAAAACCTCTCCATTTCCTGTCCCTGTCCTCGATTCTCCTTTCTTCTCCTCCCCTTTATTTACCTGTATCAGGGTGATTCAATATATCGTGATATATCGCGATACTGCAAGTAAAGTGATATATTGTGATATATTGCGACACCCAGATAGGAGTGCTTTCTGAATACAGGCACAATACAGGTCAGCCAATCAGAGCTCATTTATATAAGACACAGTAACACAAACAGCCTGACTACTTCTATGTAATTTCATGTAACAGCTTGTTTAATTAAATGTAACTGAGTTCTTACAGGCTGCTGTGATGAAGTTGTGAAGCCCGTGCTTTGGCACTGATCGGTGAAAAAAAGAATATACAGCGTTTAGCTGTTGGCTTTGGTTAAACCAGTTGTTACAGTTATATAACTGACACCCACGGCACGTAGCGCCAGCGGCACCTCCATCACTTCATATCAGCTGGCACCACACCCTCGTAGAATAGCCGGGAAACTTCTAGAAAGACTTCAGTGCTTTGCTTTGTTCAGGTATTCAGGTTGCCTGGTGTGTAGAGTGATTTCAGATCAGTGCTTCTGGAGGAGTGTTGAGTAGTGTGCAGGTGTATGTTGCTGTGATATATACATTTATACGTATATGAAAGCAGGCTGAGGCTTCAGGGTGAGACAGTCAGACGTACTGCCGTTCTGACCAGAGACATCTGAATGATGTTCCACATCAAAACAACAAGAGCCCGTCTGTATTTTGTGTGTGTCTACACACGCGCACGCACACACCTTCAGCATGACTTCACCCTACAGGAACAAATGTGTGACACATTCACATCAAGGCCACATCGGGACTCGTGAGCAACAAGCGCAGCGCTGGAGCAAAGCACTGAAGCTCTTCAGAGATTTCCTGATTAATAGGAATAAAAACACGCGTACTTTTATTTTTAGACTTTTTTAGCGTTTAATGATTTACATTCCGTGCGTCTTCGGTTCCTGACCTTCAGAACTTCAGACCTTAAAAAGTGGATACTGAATAATTAACTGTAGATTCTTATAATTATAATTATTAACTACACTCTTTCCCATTGTTAACTACACTCTTTCCCATGGTTAACTACACTCTTTCCCATTGTTAACTACACTCTTTTCCATTGTTAACTACACTCTTTCCCATTGTTAACTACACTCTTTTCCCTTATTTGCACTACACACTTTCCCATTGTTAACTACACTCTTTCCCATTGTTAACTACACTCTTTCCCATATTTGCACTAAACACTTTCCCATGGTTAACTACACTCTTTCCCATTGTTAACTACACTCTTTCCCATATTTGCACTAAACACTTTCCCATTGTTAACTACACTCTTTCCCATTGTTAACTACACTCTTTTCCCTTATTTGCACTACACACTTTCCCATTGTTAACTACACTCTTTCCCATTGTTAACTACACTCTTTCCCATATTTGCACTAAACACTTTCCCATTGTTAACTACACTCTTACCCATATTTGCACTACACACTTTGCCATGGTTGCACTAAACCCTTTCCCATGGTTAACTACACCCTTTCCCATGCTTAACTACACCCTTTTTCATGGTTAACTATGCTCTTTGCCATGGTTGACTACACACTTTGCCATGGTTGACTACACACTTTGCCATGATTAACTACACACTTTGCCTTGGTTACACTGCACCCATTTCCATGGTTACACTACACTCTTTTCCATGGTTACACTGCACCCATTTCCATGGTTTACTACACCCACACCCTTCCCCATGGTTACACTACACCCTTTTCCATGGTTAACTACACCCTTTCCCATGGTTAACTACACCCTTTGCTATGGTTGACTGAACACTTTGCCATGGTTGACTACACACTTTGCCTTGGTTACACTGCACCCCTTTCCTTGGTTACACTGCACCCCTTTCCATGGTTACACTGCACCCATTTCCATGGTTACACTACACCCTTTTCCATTGTTACAGTACACTCTTTTCCATGGTTTACTACACCCACACCCTTAACCCGTTATACTACACCCTTTTCCATGGTTAGGCTACCCCCTTTTCTGTAGTCCAGTCTGGTAACTAATTGAGAGAAGGCGTGTGTCAGTGCTGGCTGAATGGTCGAGAGTGAGAAGGTGGAATGCGTGTGTGTCTTTATTGGAAGGAGACGGAGACGGTAGTTATTATTAATTACACACAGGAAATAATTGTTTTAGGAAGGTATTGACTCCGAGCCTATTGTTTCCAGCACCTAATCACAGCAGTCCGTTCATTTCCATGCTCTTTATCAAAGCGTCCGTAAACAGACCCAACAAACTGTCACTTCCTGTCATATGGAAATGTCATAGATGATCTGATTATGTTTTTCTGCGCTGGGGCAGGCGAGGCTGGCTGGAGCAGTGGCTGCATGAGTCAGTTGCTGTGCTGCTGCCCGAGGTCAAGAATAGAGAGCCACACATACTGAGCCAACTTCAGTGTTCTCACACACACACACACACACACACACACACACACTGTGGCTGAGCTCAGTGGTCACACACACACACACACACACACACACACACACACACACACACACACACACACACACACACACACACACATATACACACTGGCTGAGCTCAGTGGTCACACACACACATACACACTGTGGCTGAGCTCAGTGGTCTCTCTCTCTCACACACACACACACACACACACATTCACACAAACACACATTCACACACACACACTCACACACACATACAGGCAGAATTGAGTCCCTAACTCTGACACACACTGACAGATAGTCTTGAACGGTGGCATGACGGCAGTTAAAGCGCTTAATATTGAGCTATTTTTCTGAGGGTTACTGCGGCAACTTTAAAGTGTTTTCTATGATTTTTCTCATATACGGTCTCAAATATACTGTAAGAAGCTCCAGATATGATTTACTTTATGGTTATATATATATATATATATATATATATATAGGGCTGCACCTAACGATTAATTTCTTTATCGATTCATCTATCGATGATTTTATTTTATTTTTTTATTAGTCGATTAATCTAATGACATATTTTGGATGATTTTGAGTGTGTTTATATACAGGGTTTGGACAATGAAACTGAAACACCTGTCATTTTAGTGTACGAGGTTTCATGGCTAAATTGGACCAGTCTGGTGGTCAATCTTCATTAATTGCACATTACACCAGTAAGAGCAGAGTGTGAAGTTCAGTTAGCAGGTAAGAGCACAGTTTAGCTCAAAATATTACAATAACACAACATTATGGGACGTACCAGAGTTCAAAAGAGGACAAACTGTTGGTGCACGTCTTGCTGGCGCATCTGTGACCAAGACAGCAAGTCACTGTGATGTATCAAGAGCCACGGTATCCAGGGTAACATCAGCAGACCACCAAGAAGGACCAACCACATCCAACAGGATTTACTGTGGACGCGAGAGGAGACTGTCTGAAAGGGATGTTGGGTTCTAACCCGGATTGTATCCAAAAAACATAAAACCACGGCTGATCAAATCACAACAGAGTTAAATGTGCAGCTCAGCTTCCATTTTCCACCAGAACTGTACGTCAGAAGCTCCACAGGGTCAATATACACGGCTGGGCTGCTATAGCCAAACCTTGGGTCACTCGTGCCAGTGCCAAACATCGGTTTCAATGGTGCAAGGAGATCAAATCTTGGGCTGTGGACAATGTGAGACATGTATTGTTCTCTGATGATCCACCTTTACTGTTTTCCCCACATCAGAGGAGAGTTACGGTGTGGAGAAGCCCCAAAGAAGTGTACCACCCAGACTGTTGCATGCCCAGAGTGCAGCATGGGGGTGGATCAGTGATGGTTTGGGCTGCCATATCATGGCGTTCCCTTGGTCCAATACTTGTGCTAGATGGGCGCCTCACTGCCAAGGACTACCAAACCATTCTGGAGGACCATGTGCATCCAATGGTTCAAACATTGTATCCTGAAGGCGGTGCCGTGTATCAGGATGACAGTGAACCAACACATACAGCAGGACTGGAGAAAGATGGTTTGATGAACATGAAAGTGAAGTTGAACATCTCCCATGGCCTGCACAGTCACCAGATCTAAATATTATTGAGCCACTTTGGGGTGTTTTGGAGGAACGAGTTAGGAAACGTTTTCCTCCAGCATCACGTAGTGACCTGACCACTGTCCTGCAAGAAGAATGGCTTAAAATCCCTCTGACCACTGTGCAGGACTTGTATATGTCGATCTCAAGACCAATCGATGCTGTATTGGCCGCAAAAGGAGGCCATACTTATAAATTATTGTGGTCTAAAACCAGGTGTTTCAGTTACATTGTCCAACCCCTGTATATATATATTCTGTTATGTAATACAATATTCCAGATCTAATACAAACAGCTAGGAACAAAGTTTGTACAGGCCAACCTTTAACTACAGCTATCACCACCGCCTTAGCAGGAAAAGACTGAAATGAAAAATGCTAATCCTAGCATTAGTATCCTCGCATGCTCAGACGTACCAACATCCTGTATCGTAAGACGTCGGACCACCACTGTAAACGTCCCGCTATTCATTAAAAGCTCCAGATTTAGCCGTTTTTGTCTGAATCTGTACTCGGACTGTGTTAAGCTGTCGCTCGGAGAAGACGAATCAGGAGGAGTTTAGTAATGTTTTACCTCAGAAGTAGCGCTAACTTCTGTAGCGGCAGCAGTAGCTACAAACACACAGTCGACGTTCCGCTTTCCCCCGCTTGATTTCATCCCTGCTCCCGATTCAGGAGGTCATCCGAGTAATGTTCGCGTACTACTCAATGACTACCGAGTATTTGGACGTACTAGCCGTGCTAGCTGATTTCATTCACACCTGTTGTCTTCCTCTCTTCAGGTGTGCTGCTGCTGTAGCCCTGCTAGCGGTTAGCTTCTTGAGCTGATACAGAAAAAGTTCAGCTGGTCATGTTTTTTTCAGAAAGTTTGTTGCTTGTATGTTATCAGCTGATAACACTGACTTAGCATTCAAAGACTCTTAGCAGTCATTGGAGTAATAGAACTGGAACATTGTACTGCCCCTGCTGTCTCACTGGAACATTGTACTGCCCCTGCTGTCCCACTGGAACATTATACTGCCCCTGCTGTCCCACTGGAACATTGTACTGCCCCTGCTGTCCCACTGGAACATTGTACTGCCCCTGCTGTCCCACTGGAACATTGTACTGCCCCTGCTGTCCCACTGGAACATTGTACTGCCCTTGCTGTCCCACTGGAACATTATACTGCCCCTGCTGTCCCACTGGAACATTGTACTGCCCTTGCCGTCCCACTGGAACATTGTACTGCCCTTGCTGTCCCACTGGAACATTGTACTGCCCCTGCTGTCCCACTGGAACATTGTACTGCCCCTGCTGTCCCACTGGAACATTGTACTGCCCCTGCTGTCCCACTGGAACATTGTACTGCCCCTGCTGTCCCACTGGAACATTGTACTGCCCCTGCTGTCCCACTGGAACATTGTACTGCCCTTGCTGTCCCACTGGAACATTATACTGCCCCTGCTGTCCCACTGGAACATTGTACTGCCCTTGCTGTCCCACTGGAACATTGTACTGCCCTTGCTGTCCCACTGGAACATTGTACTGCCCCTGCTGTCCCACTGGAACATTGTACTGCCCCTGCTGTCCCACTGGAACATTGTACTGCCCCTGCTGTCTCACTGGAACATTGTACTGCCCCTGCTGTCCCACTGGAACATTGTACTGCCCCTGCTGTCCCACTGGAACATTGTAATGCCCCTGCTGTCCCACTGGAACATTGTACTGCCCCTGCTGTCCCCGTGGAACATTGTACTGCCCCTGCTGTCCCCGTGGAACATTGTAATGCCCCTGCTGTCCCACTGGAACATTGTACTGCCCCTGCTGTCCCCGTGGAACATTGTAATGCCCCTGCTGTCCCACTGGAACATTGTACTGCCCCTGCTGTCCCACTGGAACATTGTAATGCCCCTGCTGTCCCACTGGAACATTGTACTGCCCCTGCTGTCCCCGTGGAACATTGTACTGCCCCTGCTGTCCCCGTGGAACATTGTACTGCCCCTGCTGTCCCCGTGGAACATTGTACTGCCCCTGCTGTCCCACTGGAACATTGTACTGCCCCTGCTGTCCCACTGGAACATTGTACTGCCCCTGCTGTCCCACTGGAACATTGTACTGCCCTTGCTGTCCCACTGGAACATTAATACTGCCCCTGCTGTCCCACTGGAACATTGTACTGCCCTTGCCGTCCCACTGGAACATTGTACTGCCCTTGCTGTCCCACTGGAACATTGTACTGCCCCTGCTGTCCCACTGGAACATTGTACTGCCCCTGCTGTCCCACTGAACATTGTACTGCCCCTGCTGTCCCACTGGAACATTGTACTGCCCCTGCTGTCCCACTGGAACATTGTACTGCCCCTGCTGTCCCACTGGAACATTGTACTGCCCTTGCTGTCCCACTGGAACATTATACTGCCCCTGCTGTCCCACTGGAACATTGTACTGCCCTTGCTGTCCCACTGGAACATTGTACTGCCCTTGCTGTCCCACTGGAACATTGTACTGCCCCTGCTGTCCCACTGGAACATTGTACTGCCCCCTGCTGTCCCACTGGGGAACATTGTACTGCCCCTGCTGTCTCACGTGGAACATTGTAACTGCCCCTTCTGTCCCCACTGGAACATTGTAACTGCCCCTCGCTGTCCCCACTGGAACATTGTAATGCCCCTGCTGTCCCAACTGGAACATTGTACAGCCCCTGCTGTCCCCGTGGAACATTGTACTGCCCCTGCTGTCCACGTGGAACATTGTTAATGCCCCTGCTGTCCCACTGGAACATTGTAACTGCCCTTGCTGTCCCCGTGAACATTGTACTGCCCCTGCTGTCCCCACTGGAACATTGTACTGCCCCTGCTGTCCCACTGGAACATTGTAATGCCCCTGCTGTCCCACTGGAACATTGTACTGCCCCTGCTGTCCCCCGTGGAACATTGTACTGCCCCCTGCTGTCCCCGTGAACATGGTACTGCCCCTGCTGTCCCCGTGGAACATTGTAATGCCCCTGCTGTCCCACTGGAACCATTGTACTGCCCCCTGCTGTCCCCGTGGAACATTGTACTGCCCCCTGCTGTCCCCCGTGGAACATTGTAATGCCCCTGCTGTCCCCACTGGAACATTGTACTGCCCCTGCTGTCCCCGTGGAACCATTGTACTGCCCCTGCTGTCCCACTGGTAACATTTGTACTGCCCTGCTGTCCCACTGGAACATTATACTGCCCCTGCTGTCCCACTGGAACATTGTACTGCCCTTGCTGTCCACTAGAACATTGTACTGCCCTTGCTGTCCCACTGGAACATTGTACTGCCCCTGCTGTCCCACTGGAACATTGTACTGCCCTGCTATCCACTGGAACATTGTACTGCCCTTGCTGTCCCACTGGAACATTGTACTGCCCCTGCTGTCTCACTGGAACATTATACTGCCCCTGCTGTCCCACTGGAACATTGTACTGCCCCTGCTGTCCCACTGGAACATTGTACTGCCCCTGCTGTCCCACTGGAACATTGCACTGCCCTTGCTGTCCCACTGGAACATTGTACTGCCCCTGCTATCCCACTGGAACATTGTACTGCCCTTGCTGTCCCACTGGAACATTGTACTGCCCCTGCTGTCTCACTGGAACATTGTGCTGCCCCTGCTGTCTCACTGGAACATTGTGCTGCCCCTGCTGTCTCACTGGAACATTGCGCTGCCCCTGCTGTCTCACTGGAACATTGCACTGCCCCTGCTGTCTCACTGGAACATTGTACTGCCCCTGCTGTCTCACTGGAACATTATGCTCATCCTACTGCCAAACTGGAACATTGTACTCATCCTACTGCCTCATAGGTACATTGTACTGCCCCTACTGCCCCACTGGAACACTCTACTGCTGAATTACAACATTCTGCAACCCCACTGGAACATTGTACTCCTCCTGCTGCCCCACTGGAACACTACTGCTGCGTTTTAAGATTGTGCAGCTCCCCTGGAACATTCTGCTGCCTCAGCTGCCCCACTGGAACATTGTGCTGCCCCTGTGGCCGCACTGGAGCATTCTGCTGCCAAGTTATAGCCTTCTACTGCCTCACTGGAGCATTTTACTACCCCTGTAGCCCCACTGGAGTGTTCTACTGCCACATTACAACACTGCTGCATTCTGCTGCATTCTGCTGCACCTACTGCGGCTGCTGCACTGGAGCGTTCTCCTACAACCTTACAACATTCTGCTGCTTCACTGCTAAACCTGCAGTTCAGAGTGTTCTTCTGCCCCATTATACGATTCTGCTGCCCCACTGTAGCATTCTGCTGCCACATTATTATATTCTGCTGCCCCCGCTACCACACTGGAACTTTCTGCTGCCCCTCCTGCTCCACTGCCAAACTACAACATTCTGTCACCCCCGCTACCCCAGTGGAGCATTCTACTGCCACACTACACCATTCTGCTGCCTCACTGTAGCATTCTGCCACCCCTGCTACCCCAATGGAGCGTTCTACTGCCACACTACAACATTCTGCTGCCCCACTGGAACTTTCTACTGCCCCTACTACCACACTGGAACTTTCTGCTGCCCCTCCTGCTCCACTGACAAACTACAACATTCGGCCACCCCTGCTACCCCAATGGAGCGTTCTACTGCCACACTACACCATTCTGCTGCCTCATTGGAACATTTTACTGACCATACTGCCCACCGTACAATTCTACCACCCCTGCTGCCCCACTGGAACATTATGCTGGTTGTGTCTCTTACTAGATGTCTCTTTGTCCACTGAAGTAGTTTTA
>CM038710.1:42777059-42824559 GCA_021613375.1 Megaleporinus macrocephalus | reverse complement strand
CATTTTTCTACTACAAAGGAATTTCATGTAGATCCAGGCTCACCTGTAGAAACTTCTGTTATAGAAGTTCTAATCTATTATATACATTTCCTGTGTTAGTACTGATGATGGCCTGAAAGTAGCAGCTATACAGAAAACTGTTTCTTCACCCAAAGCAGAACCTGCTGAATAACATTCTGCTGTCCCTCTTGCTCACCTGGACAGTCGTAGTGCTCCACCAGAATGTTATACTGCCCCTTCTGTCCCACCAAAACATTTTACTGCCCCTGCAACCCTATAAGAACCTTGTATTTTCTCTGCTGCCTGACCGGAGTATTGTACCGTCTGCCCATGCTGCCCCACCAGAACATTGTACTGCCCCTGCTGCCCCAATAGAACCATCTACTGTCCCTGATGTCCAGCCCAAACATTGTGCTGCCCCTGCAACCCTTGAACTGCTTTTGCTGCCCCACCTAAACATTGTACTGTCCCTGCAACCCCAACAGAACCATGAACTGCTTTAACTCCCCCATCTAAACATTGTACTGCCCCTGCAACCCCAACAGAACCATGAACTGCTTTAACTCCCCCATCTAAACATTGTACTGCCCCTGCAACCCCAACAGAACTATGAACTGCTTTTGCTGCCCCACCTAAACATTGTGCTGCCCCTGCAGCCCTAATAGATTTGTGTACTCTCTCTGCTGCCTGACTAGAATATTGTATCGTCTGCCCGTGATGTCGGCCCTGAACACTGTACTGCCCCTGCAACCCCAATAGAACATTGTACTGCCCCTGTTGCCTGACTAGAATATTGTACCGTCTGTCAGTGCTGCCCCACCAGAACATTGTACTGCCCCTGCTGCCCCAATAGAACCGTTTATTGTCCCTGACGTCCAGCTTAAACATTGTACTGCCCCTGCAACCCCAACAGAACCCTTAAACTGCTTTTGCTGCCCCACCTAAACATTGTGCTGCCCCTGTAGCCCTAATAGAATCGTATACTCTCTCTGCTGCCTGACTAGAATATTGTACTGTCTGCCCGTGCTGCCCCACCAGAACATTGTACTGCCCCTGCAACCCTAATAGATCGTTGTACTGCCCCTGCAACCCTAATAGAACATTGTACTGCCCCTGTTGCCTGACTAAAATATTGTACCTACCTGTGCTGCCCCACCAGAACATTGTACAGCCCCTGCTGTCCCAATAAAACTATTTACTGCCCCGATATCTACCAAAAACATTGTGCTGCCCCTGCAACCCTAACAGATCGTTGTACTGCCCCTGCAACCCTAATAGAACATTGTACTGCCCCTGTTGCCTGACTAAAATATTGTACCTGCCTGTGCTGCCCCCCCAGAACATTGTACTGCCCCTGCTGTCCCAATAAAACTATTTACTGCCCCGATATCTACCAAAATCATTGTACTGCCCCTGCAACCATAAAGAACATTGTACTGCCCCTGCTGTCCCTGTTGCCTGGCTAGAATATTGTACCGTCTGCCTGTGCTGCCCCACCGGAACATTGCACTGCCCCTGCAACCCCACCAGAACATTGTACTGCCCCTGCAACCCCACCAGAACATTGTACTGCCCCTGCTGTCCCTGTTGCCTGACTAGAATATTGTACCGTCTGCCTGTGCTGCCCCACCAAAACATTTTACCGCCCCTGCTGCCTCAATAGAACCATTTACTGCCCCTGATGTCTACCCAAATCATTGTACTGCCCCTTCAGCCCTGATAGAATCTTGTACTGTCCCTGCTGCTTGACTAGAATATTGTACTGTCTGCCTGTGCTGCCCCACCAGAATACTGCACTGCCCCTGCAAGTCCACTAGAACCATGAACAGCTTTTGCTGCCCCACTTAAACATTGTGCTGCCCTTACTACCTCACCAGAACATTGTACTGCCCCTTCTGCCCCAGTAGAACGGCCCCCGATGTGCAGCCAAAACATTTAGTACTGCCCCTGCAACCCCAACAGAACCTTGAACTGTTTTACTGCCCCACCTAAACACTGTGCTGCCCTTGCTGCCTCATCACAACATTGCACTCCCCTCGCTGCCCCGTAAAGAAGCTGTACTGCCCTGTATGTTCAGAGTAGAAGGACGTATGAACCATATCCAGAGCGAGGTACGCAGGTGGGAGCATCTTTAGAGGATCTGGACCCCTTAAACTGTGATTTCAGGAAAACAGATGGATCTTT
Source organism: Megaleporinus macrocephalus (assembly GCA_021613375.1). Classification (NCBI taxonomy): domain Eukaryota; kingdom Metazoa; phylum Chordata; class Actinopteri; order Characiformes; family Anostomidae; genus Megaleporinus; species Megaleporinus macrocephalus. The sequence goes on along the minus strand of CM038710.1, from coordinate 42,822,375 downwards.
AAGCCCTTAATGCCCGCACGGTTCATACACAGTGCACAGGCGTGCGCGCCACTCTCCTGATGTCCGTGTGCCAGCTGCGTAATAGAGGAGCGCAGCAGACGCCTGAGAGCTCGGTGTTTACGTCCTGTCTTCAGGAGCGTGAACAGACAGCGCGTGTGTGCGAACAGTCGTGTCCGGTTCTCGGAGGCTTAGTGACGTTGCAGCTGCCGCGCTCTGACATGACCCACACTTCCCTAATCATGCCGCACGCTCATATGCCAGATAATTCCATTACCCCTGTTACCTCACCCAAACATTCTGCTGCCCTGTTGCTCAACCGGACAGTTGCAGTGCTCCACCAGGACGTTAGACTGCTCCCACTACCCCACCAGAACATTCTACTCCCCCGATACCTACCGGATCATTGCACTGCCCGTGCAATCCCAGTAAAACCTTGTACTGTTTCTGCCCCCCATCAACTGTAGCAGCCCCTGCCTACACCGCATGCCAACGGTGTTGCCCCTGCCAGCCTAACAAAACATTGTGCTGCCCCACAGAAACATTTTACTGCCACGACTGCCCCACTAAAGTGTCTCAATAGAACCTTGTACTGTCCCTGCTGCTGCAATAGAACCTTCCTGCTGCCTTACCAAAACATTGTGCTACCCTAGTAGAACCTTTTACTGCCCCTGCTGCCATATCAGAACATTGTATCCCCCCTGATTTCCCAATATACCCTTGCACTGCCCCTGCGGCCACATCAGCACATTGTACTACCCCTACATTCCAAATATACCCTTGTCTGATGTACACATCAGAACATTGTACTACACCCTGCATTCTCAATATACCCCTATAATGCCCCTGCTGCCACATCAGAACATTGTGCTACCCCTGCATTCCCAATATACCCCTATACTGCCCCTGCTGCCACATCAGCACATTGTACTACACCCTGCATTCTCAATATACCCCTATACTGCCCCTGCTGCCACATCAGAACATTGTGCTACCCCTACATTCCAAATATACCCCTATACTGCCCCTGCTGCCACATCAGCACATTGTACTACCCCTACATTCCCAATATACCCTTGTCTGATGTACACATCAGAACATTGTACTACACCCTGCATTCTCAATATACCCCCATACTGCCCCTGCTGCCACATCAGCACATTGTACTACCCCTACATTCCAAATATACCCCTATTCTGCCCCTGCTGCCAGATCAGAACATTGTACTACACCCTGCATTCTCAATATACCCCTATACTGCCCCTGCTGCCCCATCAGAACATTGTACTACACCCTGCATTCTCAATATACCCCCATACTGCCCCTGCTGCCACATCAGAACATTGTGCTACCCCTGCATTCTCAATATACCCCTATACTGCCCCTGCTGCCACATCAGAACATTGTACTACACCCTGCATTCTCAATATACCCCCATACTGCCCCTGCTGCCACATCAGAACATTGTACTACACCCTGCATTCTCAATATACCCCCATACTGCCCCTGCTGCCACATCAGAACATTGTACTACACCCTGCATTCTCAATATACCCCCATACTGCCCCTGCTGCCACATCAGAACATTGTACTACCCCTGCATTCTCAATATACCCCCATACTGCCCCTGCTGCCACATCAGAACATTGTGCTACCCCTGCATTCCCAATATACCCCTATACTGCCCCTGCTGCCACATCAGAACATTGTACTACCCCTGCATTCCCAATATACCCCTATACTGCCCCTGCTGCCACATCAGAACATTGTACTACACCCTGCATTCTCAATATACCCCCATACTGCCCCTGCTGCCACATCAGAACATTGTACTACACCCTGCATTCTCAATATACCCCCATACTGCCCCTGCTGCCACATCAGAACATTGTGCTACCCCTGCATTCTCAATATACCCCCATACTGCCCCTGCTGCCACATCAGAACATTGTGCTACCCCTGCATTCCCAATATACCCCTATACTGCCCCTGCTGCCACATCAGAACATTGTACTACCCCTGCATTCCCAATATACCCCTATACTGCCCCTGCTGCCACATCAGAACATTGTGCTACCCCTGCATTCCCAATATACCCCTATACTGCCCCTGCTGCCACATCAGAACATTGTACTACCCCTGCATTCCCAATATACCCCTATACTGCCCCTGCTGCCACATCAGAACATTGTACTACCCCTGCATTCCCAATATACCCTTGCACTGCCCCTGCTGCCACATCAGAACATTGCACTACTCTTCTTCAACATTCTCAAGCCTCTGCTTCCCTCTTTGCCCCTCTGGATCTTTCTGTTGTCCCACCAAATCGTTCTACTGGCCCTCTTGCCCTTTTTCGATGATTTGTCTGCCCCTCCTGCCCTGCTGGAGCGTTCTGTTACTGCTGTTGCTCCACCAACATGCTCCAGTGACTCGGCTGCCCCAGTGAGACCGCCCTTGCCCCACTTTATCACTGGAACATTCTCCTGGCTCTGCCCGGGCGTATGCCAGGTGTGAGAGGGTGTAGGGTTACTCCTGATGGGGCAGTGCCACCGACACTGCTGCGTACACGCGGGCACCAACAGGCCGGCGGTTTCGGTTTAAGTTTTTTTGTTTTTTTTCTTGCCCGCGGTGTTTGGTTGCAGCCCTCCCACACTGCAGGCTCTCTTTAATAAAGTCCTTCATGTGGAAAAGAGCTGTGAAACGGGCATGCACAGATCCGAGTGGGTAGAGTGTGCTAACCGCGCAGCTGTTGTGCCCTATGTGTGGCAATCAGATCTGTCAAATCTTTCTTTATATAGCCCCTTTCAGACAAACAGGCCGCTGTGAGCGGTGACTACCACAGCTCGGCCTTCAGTTCGGCCCATAAATGTGTGAAAGTCCAACACGAGCTGGTGGGACTTCTCCTAACTCCCCTGTGGGACTCTAGTAGTATGGTGGTACAGTGAGTTATGTCTAGTTCACACTACACCATTTAACTCTGGTTCTTTATTTGCAGACTGTTTTTGTAGATCGCCGACAAAAACCTCTGCTTGGAGGCAAATCGGTGACCACTCGGTGCTCGACTAATCGCAGACGCCCGGCAAACGTCTAGCATGTTTAATATCTAGACCAGTCAGCGACTGTGAGTCAACAGCAGCGTCTAGCTACAGCCAACGGGATCACGTAGAGAGAACCACGTCACCGTTCACGCAATCTCGCTGCGGCTGCGGGTGTGTCTTTATCTATCTTCATAACTTTTCCTTCTTTCTAGCAGATCAGCTCAGTAACATCTCCTACTGCTGGCTTGTTGACGTCTGTTTTGAAAATAGTGTATGTTCTACGTGGTGTCGCTAGCTCTCACATGTGTTTTAGGTTTCGTGTGTTCTCGTGACAAAAGAGTGTTGTGGACAGCAGCCAGATGAGTGGGCGATTCTCCAGAGTGAAAGTTGTGTAATTGGTGAGCCTGTGTTGCCGATCAGTCATGTAGTGTGAAAGTCACAACAACTGAAAGACTCGCGATTACAGCTCAACCAGTCACGTAGTGTAAACGGTACTAAAACCTGACCACTTAACCAGTCACGTAGTGTAAACGGTACTAAAACCTGACCACTTAATCAGTCATGTAGTGTAAACGGTACTAAAACCTGACCACTCAACCAGTCACGTAGTGTAAACGGTACTAAAACCTGACCACTTAACCAGTCACGTAGTGTAAACGGTACTAAAACCTGACCACTTAACCAGTCATGTAGTGTAAACGGTACTAAAACCTGACCACTCAACCAGTCACGTAGTGTAAACGGTACTAAAACCTGACCACTTAACCAGTCATGTAGTGTAAACGGTACTAAAACCTGACCACTTAACCAGTCACGTAGTGTAAACAGTACTAAAACCTGACCACTTAACCAGTCATGTAGTGTAAACGGTACTAAAACCTGACCACTTAACCAGTCACGTAGTGTAAACGATACTAAAACCTGACCACTTAACCAGTCACGTAGTGTAAACGGTACTAAAACCTGACCACTTAACCAGTCACGTAGTGTAAACGGTACTAAAACCTGACCACTTAACCAGTCACGTAGTGTAAACGGTACTAAAACCTGACCACTTAACCAGTCATGTAGTGTAAACGGTACTAAAACCTGACCACTCAACCAGTCACGTAGTGTAAACGGTACTAAAACCTGACCACTTAACCAGTCATGTAGTGTAAACGGTACTAAAACCTGACCACTTAACCAGTCGTGTAGTGTAAACGGTACTAAAACCTGACCACTCAACCAGTCACGTAGTGTGAACGGCACAAAAACCTGACCACTTAACCAGTCATGTAGTGTAAACGGTACTAAAACCTGACCACTCAACCAGTCACGTAGTGTGAACGGCACAAAAACCTGACCACTTAACCAGTCATGTAGTGTGAACGGTACTAAAACTTGACCACTCAACCAGTCGTGTAGTGAGAACCAGGCATTACGGGGCCGATTGGAATCTTGTAAACGACATCCCATGTTTTATTTGAACCCCTTTTAAATAGGGGTTGCACCGACTTGCTGCAGTTTTTAATCATTGCCAGGTAATAGGGAGGTAAGAAAATATCAAAATATAGAATATCGGGATATTATGTTTGGTGATACTGAATCAATTCTCAAAAACACAGTATCGATACAACGATTCCTGTCAGACAGTGAATCATTGTGTGTTCTGTTTAAACCTCTGACCACTAGATGTCAGTGTTGTAATCCGTTTTCAGCTCCACTCCAACATTAACAAGCAGCACAAGGGCGCAATGCTATTGTTAGTATTGGCAAACCTGTTCATACAGTGGTGTGTTTTAATAGTAGGATTTGAAAAATCACAATATATCACAATTTTGGGGTCCGCATGGCCGAGTTCCATGAATCCAGGGCTCATTGGAAAGGGCATACCCTGCATTCACACCGACAGAGACGTGACGCAGCAACAGGCGGTCGTTAATTTCAGTGAAAGCTGCTGGTTTCGAGCGAAGTGGGCGGATCCGGTGGTGTGGTGAAGTTGAGCAAAGTTCAACTTTATGTAAATTAGGAGTGAAGCGACGTGGCCGTCACCAATAGGAATTGAGCATTGAGCAGGGTGGCTCCTGCTTTATCTACGCCTCCGTGGAACAGATCGCTCCTTTTATGGTTTATAAAAGTGATGCTCTACATTTTTAGACAAGCTTTTTTACTCCAGGATGTTTATTTTTAGCAGGTACGCGTCTGATTGGTGGTAAAACTGGGTGGAAAGGTCTGATTAGTGGTAAAAATTTAGTTTTTATCTATATACTCTGTAGATACTAGCTAGTAAAGTACACTGTACTGCTGTATCACTTGCTTGGCATCAGTGAAACCATGTCAACCAAAGGTCAGCTAGAGCTCAGAAACACTCACAGGTGATGAGCGATCAGTGGTGAACAGTCGCTGTCGGTGTGAACGCAGGGTCATGTTTCTCCGCAGATCTGCAGAGCTTTAAAGATTAGATATTGAAGCCATCAAGCCTCCAGTTTTCCCAAAGATATATACTATAACAAGTCATGTGTGGTTGAAGAGGAAGCCTAACATCCTGTAATCCTGTGACGTTTGAAGTCTGTTACTCTCAAGTTAGAAACTTTCCGGACCTCTGCGGCATGCAGGGTCTCGGATGGGCTGCCTAGGATGCTGTTGGATACAATATTGCAATGCAGTCACTCTCTGCTGACCTGTTGATGCAAAGCATTGCCTTCTCGTTCTCTGCTTATCACATCATCACAGCTGTCGACTTAGTTGTGACAGATATTAATATGTATTCTGGACTGGCGACCTGTCCATGGTGTACCCCGCCTTCGCCCGATGACGCTGGGATTGGCTCCAGCCCCTCCGACTAGCGGGATAAAGCTCTCTACAGACTCTACAGACTCTAGAGTCCTGACAAAACTGCTGCAACTGACTGAACCTGCTCAGACTTCGTCTTGAATAGTCAGAGTTAGTGGTTAATCTGACATGTGAGCTCTTCAGCTCAGCTCCTGAGGGCCTCAGCGAAGAGAGAGAGAGGAGCACAGAGGGGAAAATCCTAATTAAACCATTTTCTGTTGGCCGTTTCAGGAATTTAACCCTTCTGTTACCAGCTCAAACTTGGAAAACAGAATATTACCACAATAAATACAGTCTTAAGAAGAAGAATCACCAGGGATACACAGATATGGGAATTCTGGGCCAATGCCAATATCTAATATTTATCGTGATAGATATATATGAGAAGGCAAAATTGCTTTCTGTGAAGGCCACCGCACTCCGGACAGTTCCAGAAAGTTTAAAGCATTGTTTTTAATGGAGGTACGCACACCGGCACCAGTCCTCGACCCCAAGCACAGTTGAATTTCTCAGCACGCCATGCAGCATTTTACCATTACTACAAAAAGTGAAGGCCATACTCAACCCACAGAAAGGCTTTGAGTCTTAAATAAACAGACAAATGCTGGTGTGGTAGCTGAGTTAATGTTGCCAGCCTAGCCTTTTTCAGCTCAGCTTTAAAGCTGCCAGCCGGTGAAGAGGCAGTAAGCTGATACACAGTGTGAGAAGTGATGGTGTATGATTTATAAGAGTTAATAAGAGTAGAGTATAAAGAAAATGGGGCAGTCATTGGCTGGAGGTTGGGGAACCAGCCTTGTGATCAGAAGGTCGGTGGTTTGATCTCCTGGACCAACAGGACACGACTGAAGTGCCCTTGAACAGGACATCTAACCCCCAACTGCTCTCCAGGCGCTGTGGATAAGCTGCCCATCGCTCTGTGCAAAGAGCTTGGTCTTCAGTACAGTAGTGGGACTTCTCCTAACTCCCCTATGGGACTCTAGTAGTATGTTGGCGCTGAGCTTACAGCCATTTACATGAACAGTTTTCAGATTCTAGATTAAACAGGGACAGTTTTTAATCTTGTAAATGACATCCCATTTTTAGCTCAGCTCTAAAGCTGCCAGCCTGTGAGGAGGCAGTAAACTGATACAAAGTGTGAGCAGTGATGGTGTGTGATTTATGTCATTCAGTTAATATTAGGAGTATAAAAAACGGGGTAGTCGGGGGCTGGAGGTTGGGGAACCAGTCTTGTGATCAGAAGGTTGCGGGTTTGATTCCCAAGACCAACAGGACACGACTGAAGTGCCCTTGAACAGGACACCTAACCCCCAACTGCTCCCCAGACGCTGTAGATAGGGCTGCCCTTCGCTCTGAAGTGTGTGTATGTGTGGGTGTTTCAGTGCTTGAATGGGCTAAATGCCTCTGTGTGCAAAACACAAATTCAATTTTAAATCAATCAATCAATTCAAAATCAATCGCTGTCGCCGTTCTCTAGTGGTGCTCTGCAAGTGACTCAATGCTGCATGTCCAGTGCTGCAGTGGTCTTAATTAAAAAAAATTTTAGATTGTCTGGGAGTCTGGGGGCTACAGATCACCACAGCTGGTCCTCCGGCTCTCCTCTCTTGTTTAAACATTTAAAGATCACCACTTCCGTCTGTTTTGTCTCCGTATTACATTTAATATTATTTTGTATTATTTAATGTATTCTTTAATGTTTTTTGGGTGGCACGGTGGTGTAGTGGTTAGTATGGTGGTGTAGTGGTTAGTATGGTGGTGTAGTGGTTAGTATGGTGGTGTAGTGGTTAGTACGGTGGTGTAGTGGTTAGTATGGTGGTGTAGTGGTTAGTATAGTGGTGTAGTGGTTAGTACGGTGGTGTAGTGGTTAGTATGGTGGTGTAGTGGTTAGTACGGTGGTGTAGTGGTTAGTACGGTGGTGTAGTGGTCAGTATGGTGGTGTAGTGGTTAGTACGGTGGTGTAGTGGTGGTGTAGTGGTTAGTATGGTGGTGTAGTGGTTAGTATGGTGGTGTAGTGGTTAGTATGGTGGTGTAGTGGTTAGTATGGTGGTGTAGTGGTTAGTATGGTGGTGTAGTGGTTAGTATGGTGGTGTAGTGGTTAGTATGGTGGTGTAGTAGTTAGTATGGTGGTGTAGTGGTTAGTACGGTGGTGTAGTGGTTAGTACGGTGGTGTAGTGGTTAGTACGGTGGTGTAGTGGTTAGTATGGTGGTGTAGTGGTTAGTAAGGTGGTGTAGTGGTTAGTATGGTGGTGTAGTGGTTAGTATGGTGGTGTAGTGGTTAGTATGGTGGTGTAGTGGTTAGTATGGTGGTGTAGTGGTTAGTATGGTGGTGTAGTGGTTAGTACGGTGGTGTAGTGGTCAGTACGGTGGTGTAGTGGTTAGTATGGTGGTGTAGTGGTTAGTACGGTGGTGTAGTGGTTAGTATGGTGGTGTAGTGGTCAGTATGGTGGTGTAGTGGTTAGCACGGTCATTGAAACGTGTCATTGAATATCGATTTGAAATCACGGCCAAATCTAAACTTCGGCTGGTGATTTTAAAATTACAGGCGTGTTTCACACAAATCCCTCGTTCCTTGAAGGCCTAGAAGACCCTGCTGCTGCTTTCTGGACTGGCACACGGAGAATAAAAGCCCATGTGTACGTGTTCACCTTCTCCTGACCTCAGCAGGACCTCCTCTGGCTTTAATATCTCTCTCTCTCTCGCTTTCTGTGTGTGATGAGAGAGAGTGAGCCAGCGCTGCAGCCTTGAGAGATAAATAGTGTTTACCTAAGACTGACCGGAGACGGCGGCTCAGCTCGTGGGTGGACACGCACGCGCGCGCTGGCCTCGCACACCTGGTGCTTTGTCCTGATGCTAGAGTCTCCTGTGGTAAACACTGGCCTGCTGTCAACTTCAAACGAGTCGAGGTGATTAGGGGGGAGGTGGTGGGTCAGCGGCGTGTTTGATGCTGTGTAGTGGGTTTTTTTTATTCCCTCCCAGAGCAGGACTGGCCAATACAGCACAGAAACTCTGTTATTGCAATTAGGGCCTCAATCAATAGTCATCAAAGCTGACTACGCTGATTATAAACACTGTTACTGTGGATATTAATGGGCAGTGCGTTGTTTACAGGCTTTAATGCGAGAGGAATGGTTTGGCGAGATATCTTATTTACTCTCTTTCCCACTCACCACAGATGTGGTCGGTCATATTTTGCTTCTTTGTTTTAGTGCTGGAGCCACATTATCATTAATGTTGTCAACAAGCACCAGAAGTCAATAGTCACCCAAATCTTTTCTGTAAATACATCTCCAAAGCGTCTCTCAACCCGCATCCAGGTCTTCAGCAAGATCACACAGACTTGTCCGTGCGGTATGGAGCCCTGGTTGTACATGCCAACAACACTCCCAGTTCAGTTTTGATCATTTTCATTGTACAACCGCCTTAGGATTAAAGAGACTGTTTTTGTGACTGTGCCTTTAAGACTGCTACGTGTCATTGATGTCTGTTGTGATTGGCTTGTTCAGTTAAAGAAGTTTAGTCTCCTCTTTGCTCTTTGAAGGACTTTAATTGTCTTCTATTCCTGTATCTCCGCAGGAACAACGCTTCCTACCACTTCAACTTAGATGGGAAGCCGTATGCAAATGAAAATGATGTCACAACCATGACTAACTGAAAAGGAAGGTTATGTTATGGAACTGGCATGTATGGCAATGGCATGTATCTTCATTGTTTCATTATTCAATGAAACTATATGTCTGATACATGTACATTTGATATATATATATATCACATAAATTTACATAAATTCTACACACACACATATTATTGCTGTCCTAAGCATGTATCTTTATTATTCAAGGGCTGCTGCTCTTAATATCATATATATGTGTATGTATTAGGGCTGTGTATTGGCAAGAACCTGGCGATACAAAACGTATCGTGATATATTGCGATACTACAAACAAAGCGATATATTGCATATTTTTCAAATCCTACTATTAAAACACACCACAATATGAACAGGTTTGTCAATGCTTACAATAGCATTGCGCCCTTTTGCTGCTTGTTAATGTTGGAGTGGAGCTGAAAATGGATTACAACACTGCCATCTAGTGGTCAGAGGTTTTAGCACAACACACAGTGTGTCACTGTCTGCCAGCAATTTGTGTATCGATACTGTGTCTTTGAGGATCGATACAGTATCACCAAACATAATATACCGATATTCGATATTTTCGATATTTTCTTACACCCCTAGTATGTATGTATATTCTTGTGAATATGAATAAAGGGTTTATCCTCCTTCTACATATCCTTACACTCCTTATGATACAGTTCTCAGAGTGCCGCTCTGTATCTGGGCTGTGCTGAGAGGTTTCTGGTTCTGAGGCTGGTGTGCGGCGGCGTGTTTGAAGTTTGGTGTGTTGTGAATCAGTTGTGTGGGGGTCTCGCTGGAAGAATCTGCGGCTTTAGCCTGAAGTTCTGATGGAGAGCATGTAGCGCTCTGGTTAGACTCATCCTCACAGTGTTTGTATGAGGTTGAGTGGAGTTCAGTAGCTGCTGGCCCTCCTCACTCAGACCCATGTCACCTTGTACGGCTGTATATGGCTTTCGTCTTTCTTTAGGGGCCCGTATCCTCTGTTTTTCCCATAATCTATTAGGCTCCCTGAGGCTCACGTATGATATCTGTTTTTGTTAAGTTGTGACTATTTTCTATTTTCAAACTAGTTTTCATCTTTAGTATTAAACCGGTTCTTGTTACTGTGTTGATTAGTGATGGACCAATCAGCGTTTTTGAGGCCGATTCTGATCGCTGATCACCTTTCAGCACGATCGGCCGATAGCCGATACCGATCGAGGGCGGGGCTATATGCTACAGCAGGGCTACAAGTAGTTATTAGCGCAAGCAAGTCATGAAACCTGGTCTAAACTGGTTTATTACTATTTTTAACGAGCTCATGTGAAACAGCATAATATTTTTAACTAAATTAGTAGTACATTAAACAAAGTAAATCAAACTAAACAAATTTAAAACTAAAAAAACTAATTAAATAAATGCAGTAAAAACTGCAGTCATTTAACACAGACTCTGTTATTTTAAACTAAATCTGTAATCATTAAATGTAGAATATTGAATTGTTGCTGCTGTTCTGTTGGTACCGGTCAGATCTGGTCTGTATGGTGTTCTGGGTTGTTTGTTTTGTGTTAGCTGTGTGTTCTAGCTCTGCTGTTTACTGATACTCACTGTGTTCAGCTGTGTGGTGTCTCTTAGTGCTGTATCAGATTAGTAGAGTTAAATGTCTTTGTTTTGGTTCCCCAACGAGACTTTTTTACTAATTTTAAAAACGCTCTGGATGAGTCTGCGTCACATACGGTAACAAACTGGCAGACAGACGATGTTTTCTATCCGCAAATGCCATGAACTATTCTCGCGAGGCTGCCGCTTTAGTCAGTCTGTGGAAAATTAAAGGGTATGTGTTTCCACCTAGTGGTTCAAAGAGGAATTGCAAGGACCTGGCCAGAGGAGGTTTCAAGGAAACGCTAGCTGTAAATACAGAAATTAGGCTCATTTGTTTAACGCCATTGATCAGCTCTCGTGATCGGCTAAATTGGAGAAATATCGGCCGATCACCGATCGCATATTTTGATTAAAAATCGTCCGATACCGATACATAGCCGATTGATCCTTTCATCTCTAGTGTTGATATATGTAGGTGGCTTCTGCTTTGATTGGCTGCCATTATGATCAGGTCTGAAACACTCCTTATAGCTTCAGCATGAATGGGAAGAGCTAAACAGCTGTGGACTGAATACACTATGTGGCCAAAAGTTTGTGGACACCTATCCTAATTGATAGGCATGTTTGACCTCACATGACACCACACAGCCTGATCGCTGCTGGGCTCCTCATTGGTGAGAAGCTCCATGGACACCTCTGACGTTTAACTCTCTTTATTGTAAAATGTATATCTCCTCTTAAACTCTTTAAAGATTTCATATTTACACTAATACTATCATAACTAGTAGCATGACAGTCCATTTTCATACAGTATTCAACATATTTCTTTTTTCATGATTAGTATTTCAGATCATGAAGAGGCTCCAGTGCTGTAGATTTTTACTCTTATGATTTGTAACTGTCTTTAAAAGCTCTATAACATTATTTGGATCTATTTTTCTTTCTACTTCTTTCTTTCTAGTATTTTTCTCCTTCATCAGCAGTAAAGAGAGCTAACACCGCGAGACCCGCCGTTGTTCACGTAGGCTGCGGATGGCGACTGTCCGAGTTGAGGCTCTTTTCTAACCTCCTCCCCCTGCTGTGTCCGGCTGCTCTCGCCGACCATCAAGGCCAGGAGCAGCTGCATCTCGAACACGCCTAATGACTTAAGAAGTTTAGCCACACCCACTGCTAGCAGGTGGAAGAAATCAAGCATTATTATCCTGCAAGCTCCAAACATGACAACTGGCAATTAGAACGCTTCTTCCTGAGGAGATCAGTTCACGTTTTGTTTTTTTTAATGGCTTGATCTGCCCCAGCCAACTGTAAGTGCCTGATCCACTGTGTTGTGGATGAGCTGTTGCTGCACTTCCATTTCAAAATAAAAGCAAACACACGCTTGTCTATCTGGCAGTGTGATGGATAAATCTGCTAGAAGTACGCTGCCTGCAGGAATGCACAGTGCCAACAGTAAAGTTTGCTGGAGGAAGGATAGTGGTCTGGGGTGGAGTGGTGGAGGAAGCGGGCTAACCCTGATCATGGTTTGAGCTCTTAGTTCTAGTGAGTAATGTTAATGCCACAGCATACAAAGAAAAAGCTTTGCTAAGTTGGTGTCATCTTTGTTCCGGGATAGAATCCTAGTCTTTGTTTACACTGCTTAAAACCTCTATGCTCCACACACGTCTCAGACCTGACACGGGCAAACATCATGCCCAGCACCCCCAGACATGTCCTCCACCTTTCTTTTCTGGAAGTGCTTTTCACTGAAACATTGCTGTGAGGATTTGATTGCGTTCAGCCACTAGAGCAGAGGTACTTAATTAGAGTTTAGTAAGGTCCAGTCAGAGGGAATTTGCTCAGGCCAAGGTCTGGACCGTGTTTATCTTATGATTCAGTGCTATATCCTTTATATGTAAGTAGCCTAGTAGATCTATTAGCATTTTATATCATCAGCAACTGAAAGACAAACCAAATTACACATACCGTTCAGTATATTTCAACTATATTTATTGTTTTAAATGAAGAACTGAATTAATTATTTGTAGAACTTCAAATAAAAAAGGTATACATTAAAAAAACAGAATGGTTTTGAAAAACAGTGCATCCTAAAGTGTTTATTTATAGAAAAAGTAAATAAAACATTTAATATAAGCTTCTTGTTAACTCACATCTTGATTTGTTGGCCTGTGGGAAGAATAAACATATGTCTCTCCATTACTGGTTGAAAAGTGGTAATAAAATAAACACAGTCTAAATTAAGCCCCAGTTAAGTAGTTCTCAATAATTTATAGTAGTGTTGCACCGATACCGATGCAATTACATACAGTATCAGTATTGACTAAATAGCTAAATAGCTAATAGCTGCCCGTGTTTCTGCATTGTGGTAATTTTAATTTTTTTATAGCTCTGAAACTTTTTAATGTGCAGTTACTCAACCAGTAAATGGTGTTCTTTCAAGTTTATTATACCTTATTCAGGATAAGACATAAAACAATACAACATATGAATAGTGGAACACTATAAATATCAGGATTTATAGCCATATATCGAGCATTTAAGTCAGAGTTGGTATCGGTACTCGGTATCAGCAGATATCTGAAAAGCTGGTATTGGTATCGGTAAGTAAAAAGTGGTATCGGTATCGGCAGATACCTGAAAAGCCGGTATCGGTATTGATATCGGTAAGGAAAAAGTGGTATCGGTGCATCCCTAGTTTATAGGTTTGAGTCCACACTGGAAGACGTCTGGGTTAGGGTTAGGGTTTAATGCTCACTAGAGCATTAGTGAGATCAGGTCCTGATGTTGGATGAGATCCAGAACTGATCATCCAACAGCAGTACCTGATCTCACTAATGCTCTAGTGTCGAAATGCAGTCAAATCCTCACAGCAATGTTCCAACGTCTAGTGAGATCAGGTATTGATATTGAATGTCTGGATCTCATCCTAAAGGATGAGAGAACGCAGTACCACTGCTCCACAATCCACCGCTGCGGGGGCTTTATACCCAGCTAGCGGACACTTGGCATTGAGCATGGTGCCCTTAGGCTCATACGTGGCTGCTCCAGAGTGTGACACGCTACAGGTCAGCGCTGACCTGCCAGCGTCAATGCTGAGCTTTAGATAATCGGCTAAAATAAGCTGCGAACCTCCGAGGATGTACGAGGCCTCATTAAAGAGAGCAGCACAACATCTCACTCTCGGAGGCGCTGGGCTCCATTCTCACAGCAACAAATCAGCATGACCCCATTTTCACTTGTTTATATGGTTATAGCTGTGTCATCATAACTTAGCGAGTGGAATGAGCGCACGCTTGGCCGCGGGAGAGCCGTATCGCAGGGCTTTGTTGATGCTTTGTTGATTAATTTTCCGATAGGGGTGGACGAGAGCGCATACCAGCGCGGTACTTAATGATGTTTCCACAATATGTTTCGTGCATGTTTATTATCTGGTTACAAACTTTTTATTGTTAGCGGCTGTAGCGGCTGTCGCTCTGTGCACACACTAGGCAGCGCTTAGATATCAAATCACATGCAAACCAAATGCTAAAATTTTTATTTATTTATTTATTTTTTGCTTTTACAACTGAACCTGCAGAAGTAGTGGTCGTCAGTGTAGTCTGAGTGAGAGTGGGCGCTGGGGGTATTAGCTGGGGTCTATCTGAACTGGATCTGTGGTGCATGTGCTACTTCACAAGCTATAGTGCAACTACTTTTTATAAAAAACTCATAGCCGACGTCGCTCTCATTAAAATAAGTCTGCCTTTTTAATTACGGTAATTACGGTAATCACGGTACGGTTTATATATCTATATATAAATATATAGCAAAATCAATAGAATAGAAATAAAACAATGCATGTCTATATTATAGACTTAACAGCATGCATGGCATTAAAGAGGCGGCTGAGGTTCAGGACCCTTCGAGCCCCTCTAAAGTCACCCCAAGTGCCACCGCATAATTTCTGCCATGTCATTGGCTTCTGCCTCGCTGAGGGGGAATGATGCTGTTACTATGGTGTTAATACATGGTGTTGTTATGACTCTGTCTCTTCCTCTGTCCCACCTCTGTGTCCCTCCCCCAAATCCCCATCCACCCCCTCTCACTTTCACACTGCCACCCTGCTGAAACTCCCTGCCGGGAGTCTAGAGCTGGGAGTCTAGAGCCGGGAGTCTAGAGCCAGCACTACAGCATATGTTGGTTTCATGCGTGTTTTTTCCCAACACAGAACTAGAACCTGCCGACGCAGGTCACTAACCACATTCCGATTGGGGCGGATGTAGGGGAGGGTCTTATGAAGTTTTGGACTGGGTGTGAGTGTGATGGGGAATTTTTTAATACTGCAGGAGCCAATCATTTTCACGTATATCATATATACATGTGATCAGACCATGCAAGCAAAACTCCTGTTGCCTCCAAGGATGGATACGATGAGCAAAAACCTGGTTTGGGGCAAAAGTTGTGTGATACTGCATAAAGCGGTACAGGAGACAGGGTTAGCGTTAGGGTTAGGGTTATTATAATTAGGTTTAGGGTTAGGGTTATTATAATTAGGGTTAGGGTTATTATAATTAGGGTTATTATAGTTAGGGTTAGGGTTATTATAATTAGGGTTAGGGTTAGGGTTATTATAATTAGGGTTAGGGTTATTATAATTAGGGTTATTATAGTTAGGGTTAGGGTTATTATAATTAGGGTTAGGGTTATTATAATTAGGGTTAGGGGTATTATAATTAGGGTTATTATAGTTAGGGTTAGGGTTATTATAATTAGGGTTAGGGTTATTATAATTAGGGTTAGGGTTATTATAATTAGGGTTATTATAGTTAGGGTTAGGGTTATTATAATTAGGGTTAGGGTTATTATAATTAGGGTTAGGGTTATTATAATTAGGGTTATTATAGTTAGGGTTATTATAGTTAGGGTTAGGGTTAGGGTTATTATAATTAGGTTTAGGGTTATTATAATTAGGGTTAGGGTTAGGGTTATTATAATTAGGGTTAGCGTTAGGATTAGGGTTATTATAATTAGGGTTAGGGTTATTATAATTAGGGTTATTATAGTTAGGGTTAGGGTTATTATAATTAGGTTTAGGGTTATTATAATTAGGTTTAGGGTTATTATAATTAGGGTTAGCGTTAGGATTAGGGTTATTATAATTAGGGTTAGGGTTATTATAATTAGGGTTAGGGTTAGGGTTATTATAATTAGGGTTAGGTTTATCATGATCATGATTAGGGTTAGGGTTATTATAATTAGGGTTAGGGTTATTATAATTAGGGTTAGGGTTATTATAGTTAGGGTTAGGGTTAGGGTCATTATAATTAGGGTTAGCGTTAGGGTTAGGGTTATTATAATTAGGGTTAGGGTTATTATAATTAGGGTTATTAGGGTTAGGGTTATTATAGTTAGGGTTAGGGTTATTATAATTAGGGTTAGGGTTATTATAGTTAGGGTTAGGGTTAGGGTTATTATAGTTAGGGTTAGGGTTATTATAATTAGGGTTAGGTTTAGTGTTAGGGTTATTATAATTAGGGTTAGGTTTAGTGTTAGGGTTATTATAATTAGGGTTAGGGTTATTATAATTAGTGTTAAGGTTATTATAATTAGGGTTAGGGTTAGCGTTAGGGTTAGGGTTATTATAGTTAGGGTTTGGGTTATTATGATTATAGTTAGGGTTATTTTAATTAGGACTAGGATTATTTTAACTTGAGTCAGGGTTATTATAATTAGGGTTAGGGTTATTATAATTAGGGTTAGGGTTATTATAATTAGGGTTAGGGTTATTATAATGCAAACTGCTGCTGAAGGTCAAAATATGGGACGGAAAAGTGGATGTTGGCTGTATTTGTAGCTTTCAAACACTGTGTCCACTCACTGTCCACTCTATTAGACACTCCTACTACTTGCTGGTCCACCTTGTAGATGTAAAGTCAGAGACAGTAGCTCATCTGCTGCTGCACAGTTTGTGTTCTCTAGTCCTTCATCAGTGGACACAGGACGCTGCCCACAGGACACTGCTGTCTGGATAGTTTTGGTTGGTGGACGATTCTCAGTCCAGCAGCAGCACTGCTGTGTCGGATCCACTCACACCAGCACCACCATGTCAGTGTCACTGCAGTGCTAAGAATGATCCACCTCTCTAAAAGTACCTGCTCTGTGGTGGTCCTGTGGGGGTCCTGATCATTAAAGAACAGAGTAATAAAGTATACAGAGAATCTGATGAACTACAGTCTGTAAGTGGCGCTCCTGTATGGTCAGTGGAGCTGATACAGTGGACAGTGAGTGTAAATTTGAATATATGACAAGTTCCTGGATTACTTACTACACCATTAAATCAGATTCTCTCTCTCTCTCTCTCTCTCTCTCTCTCTCTCTCTCTCTCTCTCTCTCTCTCTCTCTCTCCGTCTCCCAGGTGGAATGCTGTGTCTGTGGTCAGAGTGAGGATGGGCTGCACCTCGGCGAAGCAGGTGTCGGCCGTGCCGAGTGACGAAGAGGGCCGAGGCAAAGCCTACAGCAACGGAGACCTGTTCACAGGTTACACGCGCGCTCGCAGACTCTTGTTTCACTCTTGTTTGTCTCCGAGTGTGGGAACCGTCTCTCTGAATAATTCCCCAGCCTCCCACACGCCAAACATTCATCTAAAATAAACCTCCAGCTCATTTCGTCCTAATGTCAGCTAGCGGTAGGCGTGCTTGTGCCTCCGATGGCTGTAATTTCTAAATGAAATATTTTACTTTCCCTGCGACGCTGCCAGTTATGCTGTATTGGCAAGTAAATGCAGTTAACACATCTAATGTTTCTCATTTAGAGATGTTTGTCAATTTGTATAATTAGATTAACGGCCTTGTTTCTTGTCGCATATCGTCGCTGTCCAAAGAAAAACATATATCTTTTTTTTTGTAGGCTTTTTTCTTTTTTGAGTGCAGCAGCTGCCGTTTACATTGTGGGCAACTTTCATGATGATTGGACCAATAGAAATGCTCCAAAATAGCTTGGAAAGCTATCCCTATCTATAGGGTTTAATATGATGTCGGCCCAACCTTTGCAGCTATAACAGCTTCTACTCTTCTGGGAAGGCTCTCCACACGGTTTAGGAGAGTGTTTATGGGAATGTTTGACCGACAGTTCTTCCAGAAGACCATTAGTGAGGTCAGACACTGATGTTGGACGAGAAGGTCTGGCTTGCAGTCTCCACTCTAGTTCAGCCCAAAGGTGTTCTATCAGGTTGAGGTCAGGACTCTGTGCAGGCCAGTCAAGTTCTTTCACACCAAACTCTCTCCTCCATGTCTTTATGGAGCTGCTTTGTGCACTGGTGGGCAGTCATGTTGGAACAGGAAGGGGGCGTCCCTAAATTGTCCCCACAAAGTTGGAAGCATAAAACTGTCCAGAATCTCTTGGTCTGCTGAAGCATTACGAGAGGTCGAGCCCAACTCCTGAAAAACAACCCCACACCATAATCCCCCCTCCACCAAACTTTACACCTGCAGTCAGACAACTTCTGTTCTCCTGGCAACCGCCGAACCCAGACTCGTCCATCGGATTGCCAAACAGAGAAGCGTGATTCATCACTCCAGAGAACACGTCTTCACTGCTCTAGAGTCAGTGGCGGCGTGGTTTACACCACTGTATCCAATGCATCCGCTTGGTGATGTACGGCTTGAATGCAGCTGCTCGGCCATAGAAGCCCATACCATGAAGCTCTCTACGCTCTGTTCTTGAGCTGATTTGAAGACCACATGAAGTTTGGAGGTCTGTAGTGATTGACTCTGTAGAAAGGTGGTGACCTCTGTGCACTATGCTCCTGTATCCGCTGACCCGCTCGGTCATTGTACGTGTTCTACTACTTGGTGTCTGAGTTGCTGTCGTTCCCAATCACTTCCATTTTGTTAGAACACCACTGACAGTCCACTGTGGAATATTTAGTAGTGAGGAATCTTCACCACTGGACTTGCTGCACAGGTGGCGTCCTATCACGGTACCACGCTGGAGTTCACTGAGCTCCTGAGAGACCCAGTCTTTTACTAATGTGTGTAGAAGCAGTCTGCATGACTAGGTGCTTGGTTTTAGACATCTGTGGGCATGAAGTGACTGGAACACCTAAATTAATTGATTTGGATGGGTGACTGAATACTTTATATAGTGTAAATGTAGAGACAGTCTCTTAATTTTATTGGCGAATGACTATTTCTTTAAAAACTGCTATGTTTTCTATATGATCACTGGATCCAGTGACTCGGCAAATAAGTCAATATTGAGACAGCAGTCTGCGAAGCGTGTGTAGGTGTTAAGTGTGGATTTAAGCTGGTTTGCTGAGATTTGCAGCGCAGTTAGACATGCTCACCAGTGCAGGAAGCGTGTGTAGGTGTGCGAGGCTAATGCGGTGTGTTTCGCCTTCAGTTTAAACGAAGGCTGAAGGAGTAGTTTTAGAGGAAAAGCGTGGTTTGTTTGTTGCGCCGCTGACTTGTCACATCTGTCATTATTCCATTCAGACTCTCGCGAGGCCTGTCAGAGGGGAGTTTTTCATCTCCGGCGTCTGTAGAAGTCTCTAGTGTTCGCGCGCTCCGATTGTTCTTTTGTTGGAGATGAGTAAGTGCTGCTGTTACATAAATAGAAGTGTGCGAGTTGTGCTGCTCCAGTCGCACCAGCGCGTCTGCGCCGAGAGTAGCGAGAGAAAGCGTGGGCTATCCGCGGGTCACTTATTACAATCAGGACGCCGGTAGGTAGACGGCTGAGGAGTCAGAGGTTTGGGCACATCGCGCCGAGTGCTCGTTTAATATGTAAGCTCTTTGGAGGATCTAAAACAAGTGCTAGCGGCCGAGTTGATGCCCAAGTGTGAGCAAAAACTTGTTTTGTCAGTTTTCAGAAACTTGTTGCGGCTGTCCATCTCTCTTTTTGTCTGTTTTTATTTTTTAACAGTTTAATTTCAACACGTTCGTATCCTGTGAGAAAATATCACAAGGACCAGCACCAGTACCAATACACTGAACTTACTTACATACATCAGTGAAGTCGCATTGACAGTAAAGATTGTTTTCTCTGTAAATGTGCCACTTCAGAGGTGAACTTCCTTTGGTATGTGGATTTTCTTCAGTCGCTCTGAAGAAGCTGAGGATGCAGTCATAGTGGCAGTCATGGGCTGGAGGTTAGAGAACCAGCCTTGTGACCAGACTGAACTGACTAAAGTGCTCTTAAGTAAGACACCCAACCCCCTAACTGCTCCCCAGGCACTGTGGACGGGGCTGCCCACCGCTCTGGGCAAACATGCTCACCGCCCCACTAGATTGTGTGTGTTCACTAGTTCACCTGGAACCAGACTGAACTGACTTAAGTGCTCTTAAGCAAGATAACTAACCCCCTAATTGCACCCCAGGAGCTGTGGATTGGCCTGCCCACCGTTCTCAGGGCAAGCGTGCTCACCACCCCCTACATTGTGTGTTCACTAGTTCACCTGGAACCAGACTGAACTGACTAAAGTGCTCTTAAGCAAGACACCCAACCCCCTAACTGCTCCCCAGGCACTATGGACGGGGCTGCCCACCGCTCTGGACAAACGTGCTCACCGCCCCACTAGATTATGTGTGTTCACTAGTTCACCTGGAACCGGACTGAACTGACTTAAGTGCTCTTAAGCAAGATACCTAACCCCCTAATTGCACCCCAGGAGCTGTGGACAGGGCTGCCCACAGTTCTCGGGGCAAGTGTGCTCACCACCCCCTACATTGTGTGTTCACTAGTTCACCTGGAACCAGACTGAACTGACTAAAGTGCTCTTAAGCAAGATACCCAACCCCCTAACTGCTCCCCAGGAGTTGTGGACGGGGCTGCCCACAGTTCTCGGGGCAAGTGTGCTCACCACCCCCTAGATTGTGTGTTCACTAGTTCACCTGAACTGACTAAAGTGCTCTTAAGCAAGATAACGAACCCCCTAATTGCACCCCAGGAGCTGTGGACTGGGTTGCCCATCGCTCTCAGGGCAAGTGTACTCACCACCCCCTAGGTTGTGTGTGTTTACTAGTTCACCTGGAACCAGACTGAACAGACTTAAGTGCTATTAAGCAAGATACTTAACCCCTAACTGCTCCCCAGGCACTGTGGACGGGGCTGCCCACCGCTTTGGACAAGTGTGCTCACCGCCCTCTAGATTGTGTGTTCCCTAGTTCACCTGGAACACTTCTAAGAAGCTTCCCAGGTGGATCCTCGTAGTTCCCCAGTTGCAGGTGAAACAGCCCTGGTCCTGGAGCCCCCACTGTTTAGTGTCCTCCCTGCTTCCCAGCCCACGTGATCAAACTAATCAACTCATTAACAGTTGATTACTGAGGGAGCTCAGGTGGGTGTGTTCCAGCTGGGTCTCCTGGTCTAATTAGTAATTCTGCATTGAGACTGAACTTCAGTACAAGGTTGGGCTTAATCCATGTCTGTAAAGTCTACTTGGTGTAAAGGAACAGCAAGCAATCTCTCTCTCTCTCTCTCTCTCTCTCTGAAGCTTTAGGTCATGGCCTGTTCTGTTCTGTTTCCTCTCTTTCCTCTGTTCTCTCTTTCTTTCTTGCTCGCTCTAGGATTTCTCTTTCTTTTACTGTCACTCTCGCTGTCACTTACTCTTTCTTTCTGTTTCACTTGTTTCTCTTTTTTACTTGTTTCTCTCCTTTTCTCTCACTCAATCGAACTTTCACTGAAGCTCAATGTCTCTCTATCTGGGTCTGCTTAACTCTCTCTCCTCCAAATCCTTCTCTTATTTTCTCTCATACTTTCTTTTTCTTTCTGTGTTTCTCTATTTCTCCAGCTGTCACCCCCCCCTTCTCTCTCTTACAATACCATTGCGTCCTGGTGCTACTTGTTAATGTTGGAGTGGAGCTAAAAATGGATTACAGAACTGCCATCTAGTGGTCAGAGGTTTAAACACAACACACAGTGACTCACTGTCTGCCAGGAATCTGGGTATCGATACTGTTTTTTTGAGAATCGATACAGTATCACTAAACATAATATCTCCATGTTCGATATTTTCTTACAATCCATGCACTTTGTCTCCTCATGCATGTGGAAAAATATAGAATTTTAATTGTGGCTATTGTCTCTGTAAATTCAGGCCTCTGTAAAGTCCAGGCCTGTTATTTTGTCCAAGAAGACCCCATATAACGCCCCCTATTTTTGGCTTGAGGCTCAAACACTGAGCACACTGTTAAAATTCGGATTGGTCTTTATTACAGGCAGCTCACCAGCTCCGATATCAGCTTCACGTCTCGCCAGTGTGACGCTGTATTGCGCGAACTGTGGGGGCAGGCAGCTCTCGGGCAGACGGATTAGCCCTAATCACCACATCGTTCGTTCTGAGTCCTCCCCCTGACGGCAGCTGGTCCGAAGCCAGCTTTTGGCAGCGCTAAGACACGCACCACGTCCTTTGCAAGCGGGAATTTTCTGCATAAATCAAAGCTTAAGATGTAAACAAAGTCCTACACAAACACACACCACCAGGCGGGCTCTCAGTGGTGGTGATAGGGGCGCCCGAAGTAAGTTTAAGTTTAAAATATATTTTTTTATTTTATCCGTCATTGGCGATAAGGTAACCGTTTAGTGTTATTAGGCGAAATATTTCCTCAGGAAAATGTTTTTTCTTCTCCTGGTTCAATCACAATTTACCACCACCATCACAGATAGAAGCTCGGAGAGACACGTGGAGGTGGATCGGCAGCAGTTCAGTGTGTTCTGCCAGTTTTGTCTGTTCCCAAACTTTTGATGGGCAGTGTAGAAGCTCCTCCAGGCGGCTCCTGTAATAGCCATGGAGACGTGGTGCTCCGCAGTCTTCACACTTGTGTACAAAAGCGGGCGTTATTGGCCGTCCACGCTTTCACACTGAAGTTGTATCAGATCCAGATGATGCTGGAGCTCCTGAAGACCGCAGACACTCCTGAGATGATGAGTGGGGGGGGTGTGTGTGTGTAGGGGGGGTGGTTAGAGGAAGTTGTGTAAGTGCAGTTCTTCTCTCTAGAGTTATTCTAACTGGTGTGTGTGTGTGTGTGTACACAGATGATGGTTGCAAAGGTCAACAGGAAATGTAGTGCGTGTTTGTGTGTGTGTGTGTGTGTGTGTGTAAAAGAGAGAGAGAGAAAGAGAGAGCATTCAGTTTTGTGATGAGTGACCAATTAGAAATTCAAACACCAGAACACTTTCTCTCTCTCTCTCTTTCTCTCTCTCTCTCTCTCTCTCTCTCTCTCTATATATATATATATATATATACATATATATATATATATATATCTGTCTCACTTTTTTGATTGGTCATCACTCTCTCAAGTCTCCGAGCATTGAGAGAATGAGAGATGATGAGAGATGATGAGAGAGAGAGAGAGAGAGAAAGACTCATACCATGCTTTCTGCATCCCTCGCTTCTATCTCTCCTCCCTCTGCATATCTTTCGTTTCTCGTGAGGCCACACTTTCTTTGCTTCCTTCCTTCTTTTCCTTTCTACTCCCTCCCCTCGCACGCTCTGTATCCTTCCCTCCCTCCCTCCTGTTTTCCTTCCTTTATTGACCGAGTTTACGACATCACTTTCATTCTCGCTCTTCAAGTCTCTCTCTCTCTCTCTCTCTCTCTCTCTCTCTCTCTCTCTCTCTCTCTCTCTCTCTCTCTCTCTCTCTCTCTGAAGCTTTAGGTCATGGCCTTCTGTTCTGTTTTCTCTCTATTAATTTCTCCCTATACGTCTCTTTATGCCCCTTCTTTCTCTCTCTCTACTTTCTTTGCTCTTTCTCTCTCTCTCTCTCTCTCTCTCTCTCTTAATCAAACTCAACGTGGGGGTGTTTATTCCCTGCTCTCACTTTCTCTCTTTCATCTCTTCTCTGTATTCTTTTCTATTTCTCTCTGTTCTCTCACTTTCTGTTCTCTCTTTCTTTTTTCTTGCTCGCTCTAGGTTTTCTCTTTCTTTTACTGTCACTCACTCTTTCTTTCTGTTTCACTTTTCTTCTTTCTTTTTGTCCCCTCTCTCTCTCTCTCAACTCTCTCTCTCTCTTATTTTCTCTCATACTTACTTTTTCTTTGCGTTTCCCTGTTTCTCCACCTGTCCCTCCCCCCTCTCTCTCACTTTCTCACTCACTCTCTCTCTCTTTTTCTCTGTCTCTCCATCTGTCAATCAAATCTATCTATCAATAGAAACTCACTCTTATACATTTATAGATTTAACACTGTGTGTGTGTGTGTGTGTGTGTGTGTGTGTGTGTGTGCGCATGTCTGTGCCTGTTTTCTAGGGTGAGTCACACACACACACACACACACACAATAACAGGAAGACTGGCTTTAGAAAAACACGGAGAGCAGCGGAGAGAAAATAGTCACACTTTCTGAGTACTCTTTGTATTTAGCACTTTGCGGGGACTGCACTGTATAACCACCCAGCAAATTTCTGTCCCCGACCCAAAACAGATCATCATGTGGTAACACTGCGTTACCCCTCCTTCTCCACAGATGATCTCCTCCTAGTGGTCCTCCAGTCTCTACAAAGCACCTACGAACCACCAGTGAACCTACATGTGTTTTTATATATACATAATGTTGATGAATGTTGACAAATCAGTGGACAAACTAAATAAATACATTTCCTCTGGGCCCTATTTTGCCTTACAATACCCTGCATGTATCCCTCCACCTTAACTGGATTAAAATAAATAGATTAGCAAGACATTTTAGGCCAAATAGCAAAAAGCTTTCTGTGAGGGGCTTTCAGAGGTATTGAACTCTTCAGACGTCTGGTTCCCATCACTGCCAGTGTTCCTCCAGAATTTCTTATACCAAGAATTTCACATCTCAACCAGTTATTATTCTTTATTAGTAATGAAATTTTATTTGACTGATATTATTTGATGTATAAGATACTGTATTATCTTTATATGAGCTGTTTTGATGCATGCTTTACAATTTTAACTAGAAAAATTAATGATGCTATCAGAATGATATCGGTATTGGCTGTTAATGATGTTTGCATTTAGCCCATATTTTGAATCAGCGTTGGATGACACATTTATTTTATACACATGGCAGCTGATCCTAGATCAGTACCTCTTTCCTAAACTCCATCATTACTGATACACATGGTAGCAGATCCTGGATCAGAACCTCCTTCCTAAACTCCATCGGCACTAATACACATGGCAGCTGATCCTGGATCAGAACCTCCTTCCTAAACTCCATCATTACTGATACACATGGTAGCTGATCCTAGATCAAGACCTCCTTCCTAAACTCTGACGGCACTGATACACATGGTAGCTAATCCTGGATCAGAACCTACTTCCTAAACTCCATCAGCACTGATACACATGGTAGCTGATCCTGGATCAGAGCTTACATCCAAAACACCATCATTACTGATACACGTGGTATACACATGATACACATGGTAGCTGATCTTAGATCAGTATCTCCTTCCTAAACTCCATTGGCACTGATACACATGGTAGCTGATCCTAGATCAAGACCTCCTTCCTAAACTCCATCGGCACTGATACACATGGTAGCTGATCCTGGATCAGAACCTCCTTCCTAAACTCCATCGGCACCGATACACATGGTAGCTGATCCTGGATCAGAACCTCCTTCCTAAACATGAGAGCCTGTTGTCTGATTGGTGGTCCACGTCACTGCTCATTTGCATTTTAGAGTTCCCGGTCGTGTCGCTGAATGCCACTGAGTGTCACTGACTCTTATTGAAAATGAATGACTTCTGTTGGCTGTCGCTTGCGGTGGGCACGCAGGGTTACATCATAGAACGTCCCTCTGTTTCTGTTCCAGCTGGTGATCTGAGATCTGCAGATACTGACCATCTGCACGTCCTTCCATAAAATACAGAGAACCTGGAGAGGGTCTTTCAGCTATTCTGCTTCTAAACCGTCAAGCTCAGTGCTATTATTATTATTATTATTATTATTAGAGGTGGAACGATCAAACGGCTATGTATCGTATCGGCCGATTTTTGAACAAAATATGTGATCGGTGATTGGCTGATATTTCTCCAATTTAGCCGATTCCGAGAGCCGATCGATGGCGTTAAACCAATGATCCTAATTTCTGTATTTCCAGCTTTCAAGGAGCCCTCCTTGAAAGCCACTCTGGCCAGCTCCCTGCAATTTCTATCTGGACCTCTAGGTGGAAATACATACCCTTTCATTTTTGACAGACTGACTAAAGCAGCGGCCTCGCGAGAACAAGTTACGGCTGCACGAGCTGACAGAAAACATGCCTGGGGGAACCAAGAGAAAAACATTAAACACTACTAATCTGATACAGCACTGCACACAGCTGAATACAGTGAGTATCAGTAAACAGCAGAGCTAGCACACACAGCTAACACAAAACTAATAACCCAGAACACCATACAGACCAGATCTGACCGGTATGAACAGAACAGCAGCAACAATTCAATGTTCTACATTTAATGATTACAGATTTAGTTTAAAATAACAAGAGTCTGCTTTTAATGACTGCAGTTTTTAATTAATTTAATTAGCTTTTTTTAGTTTTAAATTAAGGGTCTAAATGTAATGATTGCAGTATTGGGGATATTTGTTTGATTTACTTTGTTTATTTACTGTTAATTTAGTTAAAATATTAAGCTGTTTCATATGAGCTCGTTAAAAATGGTAATAAACAGTTTAGACCATGTTTCATGACTTGCTTTCGCTAATAACTACATGTAGCCCTGCCGTGTCTAATAGCCCCGCCCTCGATCGGTATCAGCTATTGGCCGATCGCACTGAAAGGTGTTGGTGATCGGAATCGGCCTCAAAAACACTGATCGGTCCATCTCTAGTTATTATTATTATTATTATCGTTGTTGTTGTTATTGTGTCTGTCATTTTTCCTATATATGCTATAACTGTACTTAGACGGTGTCAAGCTTTGGCGTGACAGTGTATATCAGTACCTGAGCCCCTAAAACCCATTGGACGCTGTTGCTTTATGAAGATACAGCCACTTGATGGTCTCACCGGCTGAACGATGTATCGGTCTGGCTCTGATGGGAGATGTACGGCTGTGTGGGCGGTTCACGCTCGTCTTCAGTTTGGAAAGTTTAGCTAATGTTTTGTCACTGCTGGCGCCGTTACAGTCGACAGTAACACCGCATTTCACTCGGCTGTCGCCGTGGCGGCGTCCTGTGGAAGGTGAGATTTAGGCATTTGGCTGCGCTGAGATGTTCCTGCGTGTTTGATCTCTAAGCTCAGAAACGCCCGCGTGTCTTCAGGCTACACGAAACATGTCAAGTTGTTTGTTAATGAATCATCGTCTGTTTGGCAACGTTCCTTTGTTCCTGTGCCACGGTTTCACTAGAAATCTCCATCACACCTACAGAGAGGGGGGGGGGGATGGGGGGGTGCACCTCCTTACATCTACACTCATTTTCCATGTTATCTGCTCCACTTACCATATAGGAGACTGTAGTTCATCTGTTTCTCTGAATACACGTCATTACCCTGTTCTTTAATGCTAAGGACCACCACAGAGCAGGTATTATGTGGGTGGTGTGTCATTCTCGGCACTGCATTGACACTGATGTGCTGGAGGTGTGTTGTTAGTGTGTGTTGTGCTGGTGTGAGTGGATCAGACACAGCAGTGCTCTGGCCGGAGTGTTTAAACACTGTGTCAACTCACTGTCCACTCTATTTAGACACTCCTACCTTGCTCGGCCACCTTGTAGATGTAAAGTTAGACAGTAGCTCATCTGCTGCTGCACAGTTGGTGCACATCAGTGGTCACAGGACGCCGCCCACAGGACACTGTTGTCTGGATAGTTTTGGTTGGTGGACGATTCTCAGTCCAGCAGCGACACTGAGGTGTTTAAACACAAGCCCAACACACACTACCACCATGTCAGTGTTCCTGCAGTGCTGAGAATGATCCACCACCCTAATAGTACCTGCTCTGTGGTGGTCCTGTGGGGGTCCTGAGCTTTGCTGCATTTGAAATGTTACTGAAGCTTTCAGGATGGTTATGATGCAACCTCCTCCTACCCAAGGACAAAAGATCAACAAGCTGCAGCAGAGATTATTATATACTATATTATTATATACCTATATACTGATTTTATATACTCCTGTATATTATCTTTTATAGTGTTACAGAAAATAGTTCTTTTAATGAGTGGACACTTATTACCGACACAGCCGTTTACTAGCCTATATAATGTCCACTATCAGCACTGGCAATAGCAGGACCCACTGAAAGCACTTTTATTGCTGTTACATTATTAATAAGATTATGTTACGATCCAGCGTTGTACTATCACAGTGGTCTGATTGCCTTAGTTCACACTGTTACATCCAGGCTAGTGAAACACACTGGATTTAATAGTAGAACTGCTTAGAGATCACAAAACCACTTTTCCTTTTATAATAATAATAATAAAAATAATAATAAAACCAGTGGGAGCCTCACTGTCCACTCACTGTCCTCTCTATTAGACATACCTACATACCGAGGCCTCTAAGTAGTGCTATATTGATACATATACACTGCTGTGAAGCTTATATTTTATTTACTCAGCAAATCACTTAATTATTTAAGTAGTCAAACAGTGTTAATAGAGTAAGTAGTGCTTTTACATACGTCAGTGTGTTTATTTAACCCTTTCCAAGCTTCTCCTTAAAACAACCCAGTATATTTTACAGTTCTCATCTAATACCTGCTTTGACTGCTCAGTACTTCATTAAGATAAATCAAGATTACTGCTGAAGGAACTGAACACATTCATACAATGTCTGGGGCGTCCAGGAGAAATCTGGAACCTAACTTTGTTCTTCAAACTGGATCAAGATCTGATCTACTTCTCTCACAATAAGATATTCATGTTACTTTGTATTGTGTGTATGATTATTTACATCTGTTCTAATAATATCTGGTGTTCTTACTGGTGAAAATACACTTATTGATCAGATAAAGACTTTTATAGAGTAGTGTATATACCAAACGTTTCTGAATTGATACTATTTAAATGCACTTTCCTGCTTTAGACCCACATAGGCGGAGGGAGTCTCCCTAGCGGTGCAGCGTGTTATGTTAAAACAGCAGCTGCAGCGAGTTCACAGCCTTAGCAACCTGCTCTATGGTCACCGGATGTGTTGTGTTGTGCGTCCATAAAAATCGAAACCCTTGTTTTTAATGGAGGTACTTTGAGTGAGTCACTGAGCGTGTTACTGTAAGTATATTCAATTAAAATTGTATTGAGTCCACAGAACGCCCTTTACAGTCCAAGAGCATCTCCAGCAGCACTAAAGTTATCTCTTCTTCTGCTTCTATCTATTTGCTGCTGAATGTGGTTTCTAGCTGAGGGTAGGTGGCGGGACTGACAAGAGATTAGAATACGGCGTCGAGGCAGCAGCGCTACCTCTTCATCCTCACATGTTGGACTGTTTTCACTCCACACTACAGTGAATCACTATCACATCTACAGGTATAAAGTTATACTACAGTGACTCACTATCACCTCTTCAGGTACTACAGTGACTCACTATCACATCTACAGGTATAAAGTTATACTACAGTGACTCACTATCACCTCTTCAGGTACTACAGTGAATCACTATCACATCTACAGGTATAAAGTGGTACTACAGTGACTCACTATCACCTCTACAGGTATAAAGTTATACTACAGTGACTCACTATCACCTCTTCAGGTACTACAGTGAATCACTATCACATCTACAGGTATAAAGTTATACTACAGTGACTCACTATCACCTCTGTAGGTACAAAGTGGTATTACAGTGACTCACTATCACCTCTTTAGGTACAAAGTGGTACTACAGTGACTCACTATCACATCTTTAGGTACAAAGTGGTACTACAGTGACTCACTATCACCTCTTTAGGTACAAAGTGGTACTACAGTGACTCACTATCACATCTTTAGGTACAAAGTGGTATTACAGTGTCTCACTATCACCTCTTATGTACAAAGTGGTACTACAGTGACTCACTATCACCTCTTTAGGTACAAAGTGGTATTACAGTGACTCACTATCACCTCTTTAGGTACAAAGTGGTATTACAGTGACTCATTATCACCTCTTTAGGTACAAAGTGGTACTACAGTGACTCACTATCACCTCTTTAGGTACAAAATGGTACTACATTGACTCATGATCACCTCTTCCAGTACAAAGTGGTTATACAGCAACTCACTATCACCTCTGTGGGTATAAAGTGGTAATACAGTGACTCACTATCACCTCTGTAGGTATAAAGTGGTATTACAGTGTCTCACTATCACCTCTGTAGGTATAAAGTGGTAATACAGTGACTCACTATCACCTCTGTAGGTATAAAGTGGTAATACAGTGACTCACTACCACCTCTGTAGGTATAAAGTGGTATTACAGTGTCTCACTATCACCTCTGTAGGTATAAAGTTGTACTACAGTGACTCACTATCACCTCTGTAGGTATAAATTTGTAATACAGTGACTCACTATCACCTCTGTAGGCATAAATTGGTAATACAGTGACTCACTATCACCTCTGTAGGCATAAAGTGGTAATACAGTGACTCACTATCACCTCTTTAGGTACAAAGTGGTATTACATTGACTCACTATCACCTCTTCAGGTACAAAGTGGCATTAGAGTGACTGACTATCACCTCTTTAGGTGCAAAGTGGTATTACATTGACTCACTATCACCTCTTTAGGTGCAAAGGGGTATTACAGTGAATCAATATCACCTCTTGGTGTACAAAGTGGTATTCAGTAGATATATCTGTATCCTGATACAGATAGGCATCTTTGACATACTGTTTATTCTGTTAGTCAGTTCTGTTTTTAGTGTTTTTGGAATAAACACACACACATCATGTAGGGAGGCAGTTTTAGGGTGGCATCTAAAGTGGCCAGTTAGATTTTGGGAGGACACTGTCCACTCTGGTCACCCCTCAAAAACTGTGCAAACAAAGTGTTGCATTTCTGAGCAAGAATGAAAGCTTGTGTTAGTTTGGACAAAATAAGGACTAAGGATTGTACCCATGTATTAAAACATTACTAAATACTAATAGTAATAAAAAATGATAATAGTTATTATGTGATGGAAACACAGTGGTTTAGCACCTGAGTGAATGTAAATAATATTATTACTAGTTCCAGCAGTAACTGTAATAGTAATATAACAATAATGTAATATAATGTAATATAGAATACTAATATCTTCAGTTTAAATAATAATAATAATATCATGAAGCCGCTTTGGCAGTAGGGAGTGTGACAA
Source organism: Megaleporinus macrocephalus (assembly GCA_021613375.1). NCBI lineage: Eukaryota > Metazoa > Chordata > Actinopteri > Characiformes > Anostomidae > Megaleporinus > Megaleporinus macrocephalus. Next base: position 42,791,090 of record CM038710.1, on the reverse strand, counting down.
TAAAGACAGTCTTGTCAGTAAAGCAGTGAACTGAGAAGAGAGAGAGGTACTGGGAGTGCTGTCTCTTAGGTCATAGTATGAATCAGTTGTGGTGAACACTGAACAGAGGCTTTGTGTTGCTATGTGCTTGTGTGTGGCAGCTGATACAGGAGCGTGACACCCAGCGTCTGCGCTAGGCTAACGTTAGCTTAGTAGAGACAATGCCGTCTGAACAACAGAGAGATAGAAAGAGGTATGGGGGGGGGGTGTTATTGTTCTATTAATTAATTTATTATTATTACTAGTTATATTCATTGTTTATTCTATTATTATATCTATAATAGGAAATCTTACAGAGAGAGAGAGAAAAACAGAGATGGTAGAGAAAAAGAGAGGCAGAAAAGAAGAAAGGGAGAAAAAGAGGCACAAGGGGAACATAGAGAGAGAGAGAGAGATTGAGGCAGAGAGAAATAGAGACCAGAAAGTGAGAGACCGACATGAAACAGATAGAGAGAAAACAATAGACAGAGATGTGGGAGTGAGAGGCGGAGAAGGAAAGAAGAGAGTGAGAGCGTGAGAGACAGAGGAGAGTGAGAGAGAAAGAGAGAGCGGGAATGACAGAAACAGAAATAGAGTCGGGAAGACGAGAGGGAGTGACAGAAAGTGGAGAGAGAGAGGGAGAGTTGGAGAGAGAAAAGAAGAGAGAGAGAGAGACGGGGAAAGACAAGTTTTCCTCCTGCGCTTTCTTTTGTGCTCTCTCTCTCCTTCCCTCTCTCTCTCTTCCCCTTGCTCTCTCCTCTCTCTCTGTATCTCTCTCTCTCTCCTTTCACTCTCTCTCTCTCTCCTTCCCTCTTTCTCTCTCCCCCTTGTTCTCTCCTCTCTCTCTGTATCTCTCTCTCTCCTTTTACTCTCTCTCTCTCTCCTTTCACTATCTCTCTCTCCTTTCACTCTCACTCTCTCTCTCCTCCCCTCTTTCTCTCTCTCCCATGCTGTCTCCTCTTTCTCTTCCTCTCTCTCTCTGTCTCTCCTTTCACTCTCTCCTTTCACTCACTCTCTCTCTCCTCTCTCTCTCTCTCCTTCCCTCTTTCTCTCTCCCCCTTGCCCTCTCCTCTCTCTCTGTATCTCTCTCTCCTTTCACTCTCTCTCTCCTTTCACTCTCTCTCTCTCTCTCTCTCTTCTCCCCTCTTTCCCTCGCCCCCTTGCTCTCTCCTCTCACTCTCTCTCCTTTCACTCTCTCTCTCTCTCCTCCCCTCTTTCTCTCGCCCCCTTGCTCTCTCCTCTTTCTCTCTCCTTTCTCTCTCTCTCCTTCCCTCTTTCTCTCTCCTTTCACTCTCTCTCCTTTCACTCTCTCTCTCTCCTCTCTCTCTCTCACTCTCTCTCCTTTCACTCTCTCTCTCCTTCCCTCTTTCTCTCTCCCCCTTGCTCTCTTCTCTCTCTCTGTATCTCTCTCTCTCTCCTTTCTCTCTCTGTATCCCTCTCTCTCCTTTCACTCACTCTCTCTCTCCTCTCTCTCTCTCCTTTCACTCACTCTCTCTCTTTCTCTCTTCTCTCTCTCTCTCTCTTCCCCTTGCTCTCTCCTCTCTCTGTCTCTCCTTTCACTCTCTCTCTCCTTCCCTCTTTCTCTCTCCCCCTTGCTCTCTCTCTCTTTCTCTCTCTCTCTCTCTCTCTCTCCTTTAACTCACTCTCTCTCTCTCTCCTTTCACTCACTCTCTCTCTCTCTCTCCTTCTCTCCTTTGACTCTCTCCTTCCCTCTTTCTCTCTCCCCCTTGCGCTCTCTCTCTCTCTCTCTCTCTCCTTTCACTCACTCTCTCTCTCTCTCTCTCTCCTTTCACTCACTCTCTCTGTCTTTCTCCCAACCTCCTCCTCTCAGCGGGGTCTGCGTGGTGAGTAAAGGGAAAGCTGTGTGATTTAGACCATCACTCAGAGTTTCTCCCAAAATAAAATCTCTCTGGACAAGAGGAGCTGCAGGAGCGTGAGAAACATGACAGACTCAGAGCGCATCTCTCTCTCTCTCTCTCTCTCTCTCTCTCTCTCTGTGTGTGAATATGACTTATGAATGTAAGATTCCGCAGCTCTCCTTTTATAGTAATGTCATCACTGTCATCATCTCCTGGGTGTGTGTGTGGATGGTTGTCTATAATTGTCAGGGTGTGTGTGTGTGTGTGTGTGTGTGTGTTTGAGGGGTCACATGACTTTAGATTTTCAGAAGTTAACAGTTGGGTGCTGAAAGTGGAGTCAACGCTCCTGATGATGTCAGGAGAAGTTAATGCTTTGCAACACGCACCTTTAAAAAATCGGACTTGATAAATCTGTGATAAAGCTGAACTCCCACCAGCCAGTAGAACCTGAGGCCCCCTTGGATCTCACTGCTAGCCTTCAGGAAACTCGAGACTCAGACCCCTGAATCTCACACACTTGTATCTGTCTTGTATCCAGACAGCCGAGGAAATGTATGGAACACACCAGTAACTGACCAGTATTTACCGGTTACAGGGTCCCAGGGCGACGCTGTGATGTTCTGATTGATAGAGGAAGTGTTTTATTTGAAGATTGTAATGTATGAACATGTGTTTGAGCTGGTAGGCAGCAGTAACTGCCTCTGATTTCTGTTGCCAGCTGATTAAAACGCTGCCTCTCACCAGGCAGTGACGTACCACAAACTTCCAGAACATCAAAGGTGTATTGTTTTTTTTTATCATGAGAATGGACCAATAGAAATGCTTCAAAATAGCCTTTAAAAAATCTGGGTCCACTTATTTACATTAAAAGTAAATAATGTTTTTAAGTTACTGTTTTGGAGTCCTGACCAATGGGAGAGCTCGCTTGGCAGTGACAGGATAACTAGAGGTGCTTTTGAGAATTTAATTATTTCGTCTGCAGACAGAACTTAACACTTAAACAAGAGTCTAATTAAAATATGAGAAAGCAAAACAATTTTATTAATTAACAATAACAATTAACTGACTGTTTTTCTCACAGAAATCATTAGGCATGGTTGTTGTTGAGCGGCTAGATGTGATGTCTGTTCTAAAATAAGGTTAGGGTTGTTAGGGGTGGGGTAGAGTAAGGCTAATGTTTGGGTAGGGTTAGGGTTAGGGTAGGTGTAGGGTAAGGGTTAGGGTAGAGCAAGGTTAGGGTTAGTGTAGGTTTAGTGTTAGGTTAAGGTTAGAGTAGGTTTAGGGTTAGGTTAAGGTTAGGGTGGGTTTAGGATAAGGGTATGGTTAGGGATAGGGTAAGATTAAGGTTAGGGTTAGGTTATCATAAAGGTAGGGTAAGATTAGGGTATATTTAGGATGGGTTTAGGATAAGGGTATGATTAGGTTTAGGTTAAGATTAAGATTAGAATAGGGTTAGGGTTTGGGTAAGATTAAGGTTAGGGTAGGGTTAGGGTAAATATAGGATAGGTTTAGGGTGAGTTTAGGATAAGGCTATGGTTAGGGATAGGGTAAGATTAAGGTTAGGGTATAGGGATTGGGTTAGATTAAGGTTAGGGTAGGGTTAGGGTAAATATAGGATAGGTTTAGGGTGAGTTTAGGATAAGGCTATGGTTAGGGATAGGGTAAGATTAAGGTTAGGGTATAGGGATTGGGTTAGATTAAGGTTAGGGTATAGGGATTGGGTAAGATTAGGGTTAGGTTAGAGTAAGGTAGGGTAAATATAGGATAGGTTTAGGATAAGGCTATGGTTAGGGATAGGGTAAGATTAGGGTTAGGGGATAGGGATTGGGTAAGATTAAGGTAAGGGTAAGGTTAGAGTAAGGTTAGGGTTAGGGTATAGGGATTGGGTAAGATTAGGGTTAGGTTAGAGTAAGGTTGGGTAAATATAGGATAGGTTTAGGATAAGGCTATGGTTAGGGATAGGGTAAGATTAGGGTTAGGGATAGGGATTGGGTAAGATTAAGGTAAGGGTAAGGTTAGAGTAAGGTTAGGGTTAGGGTATAGGGATTGGGTAAGATTAGGGTTAGGTTAGAGTAAGGTTGGGTAAATATAGGATAGGTTTAGGATAAGGCTATGGTTAGGGATAGGGTAAGATTAGGGTTAGGGGATAGGGATTGGGTAAGATTTAGGTAAGGGTAAGGTTAGAGTAAGGTTAGGGTTAGGGTATAGGGATTGGGTAAGATTAGGGTTAGGTTAGAGTAAGGTTAGGGTTAGGGTAAATATAGGTTAGGTTTAGGGTGGGATTAGGGTAAGGGTATGGTTAGGTTTAGGGTAGGGTGAGGGTAAGATTAAGGTTAGGGTATAGGGATAGGGTAAGATTAAAGTTAGGGTATAGGAATTGGGTAAGATTAAGGTAAGGGTTAGGTTAGAGTAAGGTTAGGGTAAATATAGGTTAGGTTTAGGGTGGGATTAGGGTAAGGGTATGGTTAGGTTTAGGGTAGGGTGAGGGTAAGATTAAGGTTAGGCTATAGGGATAGGGTAAGATTAAAGTTAGGGTATAGGAATTGGGTAAGATTAAGGTAAGGGTTAGGTTAGAGTAAGGTTAGGGTTAGGGTAAATATAGGTTAGGTTTAGGGTGGGATTAGGGTAGGGGTATGGTTAGGTTTAGGGTAGGGTGAGGGTAAGATTAAGGTTAGGGTATAGGGATAGGGTAAGATTAGGTTAGGGATAGAGTAATATAGGGTAGGTTTAGGGTGGGTTTAGGATAAGACTATGGTTATGGTTAGGGTTATGGTTAGAGTGGTAGCAGATCTTGTTAGGGTTTGGTTAAGGAAATGGAAGTCTGTTAAGTGGCCCCACAATTCACGGAAACAAACTTGTGTGTTTGTGTGTGTGCGCACGCGCATGTGTATGTGTGAGAAGATGTGTCAGTGTGGAATTCTGTACTAGTGTGTTTACATTCCCCCGGCTGTAACAGACTTTCACTGTCTCTGTATTCACTTCCTCTCCGTGTCCATCTCCTCCTCCATGTATGTTTGTGTTTGTGTTTACGTGCTTAATGGACTGTTACACAGTGTAATGACTGAAGGCAAACTTGCTTTCATTGAAATATGAGATGGAAAGAACTGAGAGAGGTCAGGTTCGCACATACAAGGGAGAGAGAGAGAAATGTACAGAAATGAAGAGAGAAGAGGAGAGAAACAGCAAACAAGACTGGAAAAGAAGGTGGAGACAGAGAAATGGAGTAGAAAGAGAAAGAGAGGGTAAAGAGAGAGAGAGAGAGAGAGAGAGAGAGAGAGAGAGAGAGAGAGAGAGAGAGAGAGTGTACAGGTTTGTGGATGTGTAGGTACGTTCCTGCATGTTTGCAAGCTCTGACACATTCCTGAGCACACATACTGTGTTTCTGCATGTACACACACACACACACACACACAAACACACACACACACACACACACACACACACACACACACACGGACACAGTCACACCCCCCTGCACACACCCACCCATACCCACTCTCACACACCCACAAACACCAGGGTGTCCTGGAGTTAAACTCAGTCTGTCTTAGGACGTTTTTAGGGCCACGTCAAATGTAATAACAGGCCAGGGACGGTACACCAAATATAAAAACACTCATGGCAGTAACTCACATCACTGCCTCTGTACAGTGAAGATGATGATGGTGGTGATTTTTATGAAAGTGTCTGCACGTGTCTGCTGGGATTGTATATGTGATGTTGGGTGTTTTTGTTTGGGAACTGTATTGTTTGAATGAAAACGTGAACTGATGCCATGTTTTAGGCCAGAACCGTCCCGCTCGGCAAAAAACTTGTTAGAACTTGTTTTAGTTCTGTTTGTCTTTTTCAAGCGTGAGCTGTGATATATATTTATCATATTACACACATAATTGCTCAGACGTACTAGTGTAATGTTTACTAATTTATAAAAGACAACATACTCCAAATGGGGGAAACAGTTGAATTGTGTATTGTTATATTTATAACTTTTTGGGTTGTAGGTGTTGACCTCCACTGTCAGATGGTCACGTTTAAGATGGTCCGGCACGGCAGATACCAAATTCTGGGGTCTTGCTGTCCCGCTCAGCTTTTAGTAGGTATTTGCCACTTAAATGGAATATCCAGCCAGGATGGAACTTGAACTGTTTTGTTCAGCACAGTTTTGTTTCCCATCCAATTATATTATAAACCCCTAGTTTATATATATTTATTTATATTTTATAATATATATATATATAATGTATTAGAGATGGACCGATCAGCGTTTTTGAGGCCGATACCGTTAGAGGCGGGGCTAAATGCCACGGCAGGGCTACATATTATTAGCATAAGCAAGTCATGAAACATGGTCTAAACTGGTTTATTAAATTTTTAATGAGCTCATATGAAACAGTATAATATTTGTAACTAAATTAGAAGTTGGTCTTTGTGGGAGTAAACCGCTTGATGCAGCTCCAGAAGAGCCACATCTGAAAAGTATCTCTACTAGGAACAGCAGAGCGTAGATCCAGGTGGAACATTAAGCAGCAGAATGAATGTCTTCTACAGCCGAGAAGAGCTGCTTATCTAGAACTATAAACTCAATCACTCTGGCTGTGGTTCTTTAGCTCTCTGGCTGTTTCTGCTGCTGTTCTGTTGGTACCGGTCAGATCTGGTCTGTAGGTGTTCTGGGTTGTTTGTTTTGTGTTAGCTGTGTGTTCTAGCTCTGCTGTTTGCTGATACTTACTGTGTTCAGCTGTGTGGTGTCTCTGAAGTGTGTATCAGATTAGTAGTATTAAATGTCTTTGTCTTGGTTACCGCGAGAGAGATGTTATTAATTTTACAGATGTTATAAACTGTCCTGGATGAGTTTGAGTCTCATACGGTAACAAACTGCCAGACGGACGATCTTTTCTTTCCGTACATGCGTTGAACACTTAAACTGTTCTCGCGAAGCCGCTGCTTCAGTCAGTCTGACAAACGAAACGGTATGTATTTCCACCTAGTGGTTCAGATAGGAATTGCAGGGACCTGCCGGAGGGTTTTCACGCAGGACTACTCTTTCTGGATGAAACGCTACAAATTAGGCTCATTTGTTTAACGCCATCGATCAGCTTTCGAGATCGGCTAAATTGGAGAAATATCGGCCAATCGCCGATCACATATTTTGATTATAAATTGGCCGATGCCGATACATAGCCGATCGATCCTTCCATCTCTGATGTATATCGTCGCTGTCCAATGAAAAACAGGTCTCTCCAAAATGCCAACTACACTTTCAATGCAAGTCAATGGAACCAGAATTTTTTCCAAGCTATTTTGGAGCATTTCTATTGGTCCACTCATCATGAAATGCTCCCACAATGTAAACGGCAGTTGCCGCAGTTAATCGATGTAGAAAAATAGAAATCAACAAAAATGGAGATACATGTTTTTCATTGGACAGCGACGATATATAACTCATCACTGGCCAATGAAAAACAAGTCTCTCCAAAATGGCACCTTTACAGGAGAGACCAAAAACTATCTCTACTTTTAATGCAAGTCTATGGAACCGGAATTTTTTCTAAGCTATTTTGGAGCATTTCTATTGGTCCATTCATCATAAAATTTTCACAAAATATAAAAGTAAGTACAGCGGTCATGTTTAGAAAATGTAAAAAATAAAAATCAGACAGTGATATATATATATATATATATATATATATATATATATATATATATATATATATATATATATATATATATATACCCACAGGACCACCACAGAGCAGGTCCAGCAGAGTCACTGTGGTGTTTAAAAACTCTAGCAGCACTGCTGTCTCGGATCCACTCACACCAGCACAACACACACTAACACACCACTTCGTCATTGTCACTGCAGTGCTGAGAATGATCCACCACCTGAATAGTACGTGCTCTGTGGTGGTCCTGTTAGGGGTCCTGACCATTTAAGGGTAAACAGGGTAACAAAGTATACAGAGAACCGGTTGAGTCTACTTCTAGTTTAGGACTATTTAATATTTATCAGGGCTTTTAAATGTGATATCAGATAAATGACCGATAAATGATCACGCATTGCTTCATCCATCTGTCTGTCCATCTGTCTGTTTGTCAGTTGCTTCATTTACTTGCCCGCCCGTCCGTCTGCACATCTGTTCATACATTCCTTTGCACACATTTCTTCATCCATTCGTTTGTTTCGTCCATCGTGTCTGTTTGTTCTCAGATAGCTCTGATGTGTAGTTTTTAAACAGGGACATATGAAATTATATATATCATGTATGTTTCTTGTCTGTGATGTAATAAGTAATAACTACTGTTAGTGTATTAGATGCCAGTTCGGGTGGTGCAGGTCTTGTGTGGTTTGGACTGAACTTTGTGGAGCTCAGCTGAGTGTTGGACTTAATACCTGATGTCAGGTGGGGTCAGACAGAGAGGCCATGATTTCAGGGCTGATTGAAGCTCTAATAAACTCCTGCAGAGGGTTCAGTGCAGGTTGTTGGCTCTCACGGCTTTGACCAGCAGTTTCCAGCAGGTGATAAGACTGGGTGGGTCCGCTGTGTGTGACGGTGTGATTGTGTACGTGTGTGTGTGTGTGTGTGTGTGTGTGTGTGTGTGTGTGTGTGTGTGTGTTTGCACAGTGTGTTTGAAGTGCTGGGAGTGAAATACTGTTACAGCCAGAAAACTGTGCTGACAGAACTAATCAGATAACATTCCACACACACACACACACACACACACACACACACACACACACACACGCACACACACACTCTTCTCTACCTTCTCTCCTCCCTCTCTGTTTCTCAGTTCAGTTCTCTCTCTCTCTCTCTCTCTCTGTTTCTCTCTCACTCTGTCTCTCTCTGTCTTTCTGTCTCTCTCTGTCTTTCTCTCTCTGTCTCTCTCTCAATCTCTCTGTCTCTTTCTCTTTCTCTCTCTTTTCCACTCTCACTCACTCTGTCTCTTTTTGTCTGTCTCTCTCACCCTCACTCTATATCTCTCTCTCTCACTCTCTCTATTTGTCTGCCTCCCCTCATTCCTTCTTTCTTTCTGTCTTTCATTCTTTCTGTACCTATCTTTCTTTTTTGCTCTCTCTCTTTCTTTTTTGACACCAGTATCATTTCTCTCTCTTTCTTTCAATATCTTTTTCTGTCTCTACCGTATTGCTTCATTTTCTTCTCTCTCTTTTCCCTTTTTTTCTTTCTTTCTTTGTATATTCTTTCTTTATATAAAATAGAAATATATAGCATTTCTTTTTTTCTTTCTCTTTTTCTATTTCCTCCTCGATCCTCTTATTAATGTATTTGAATGCAATTAATCACATACTGATCAAGATCAACATCACTAAGACCATACAAATAATAATAACCCCCCCACATTCTCTCTCTCTCTCTCTCTCTCTCTCCCTTTTTCTCTCTCTCTGTAGATGAATACAGGATGAAGGGAGTAGAGGAGGTGAAGTATATGCGTGGAGAAGAGGACAGAGTGAATGCACGCAACCAGGAGAACTTGGTGAGACACACATACACACACACACACACACATACACACACACACCCACACCCACACACACACACGTACGTGTATTTGTGTTTTCGGCGCTGTTCTGCTTCTTTGCGAGAACAAAAGCCGGCGCGTTACTGCTCCACCAGCAGACACGCACACACAGAGGGGCAGGTTGAGGCTCTGTGTGGACGTGTCTGGAATGTGGGGGTGGGGGTGGGAGTGGGAGGAGTCTAACTTCACACACTCACACACTTGATTCTCACACTGGGACGTAGGATTATATCAGAATCATAACAGTATCGGCGGATATTCACTTTATATATAAATATAAATATCAGCATCAGGTGATTAGATGTGACCTGTATTTCAAATAAAAATAAAACCTGAGGCAGTAAAGAGGCTCTGTTATAGTTTTTTCTTTCTTCTTCAGTGTTTTGTAGAACGTTCTGCAAAGTTCTAAAGCTCAGAGTACACGCCAAAGGGGGAAACTCTCTTCCACAGAAAGCATATTTCTCAGCTGCTCTATAGGCCAGAACTCCAGCCCTGTTCACTGTTAACTGTGACATCATCTTGTAACACATGTCTTATTGCCCGCCTACTGCCAAGCCTACACAACATGTAGAGCTAACACAGTAAACACTGTTTACCAACTTGTTTTGCCCGACTTTTAGGATTGAATCCAATCTGATCCCACAGAATGCCATTACAAGAATAGTTGACTGGTCAGAACTGAGTGAGTAAGCTGACTAATCAGATTGCATATGGGCTCTGAAGGTCAATTTATAGGCCAGCCAACAAGAGAAAAAGAAAAAGGAGACACAACTTTTGAAAAAAGTTAAAACACACCTGCATAGCTTTGCTGTCCAGTGAAACACAAACATCTCCAAAATAGCAATGCTACAGGAGAGAACAAAAACTTACCTTTCAATGTAAGTCAATGGAACCAGAATTTGATTTTGGGGCATTTCTATTGGTCCATTCATCATGAAATGTTATAAACGACAGCTGTCTCCTTCAAATGTAGTAGAAACATTAAAATTCTTGGCACACTATTTATTTATTTGCTAAAATAAAAGAGTATAAACGCTACGTGTGCTGTAACTTTCATGTCTTATCTTTGTCTTGTCTGTTAAATGAAACAAATAAACGATAAGCGTGCAGTAACAGTGCAGCGGCTGGTGAAGGACGAGCTGCCTGGAGTCACGACTGTGTGTGAAATATGTCAGAACTCAGTATCAGCACTCGGATACTGTGATGTTCAGGATGAAGATGCTCTCTGTGTGTTTTTGTGTGATTCAGTTCATTAAAGCTGAAAACCCACCATCAGTCTACAGACCCCCACAGCCCCACCCACACTCCCTCAGCCTGACAGAGCAGGTGCAGGAGCCCCCCTGCTGAGACCCTCAGGAGAGGGGGAGCTGGGATGGAGAGAATGGATTTAAAAAAAAAACACTGTCCCTTTCTTCCTTTCTTTCCATCTTCTTTCTTTCTCTCGTAGTTTTTGTTTGTTTTTTCTTTCTTTTATTGTCTTTCTTTTTTATAGATTTCATTTTTAATTGATTTCTTTCTTATTGTGTTTTGCTGCTTTCTTTCTTTCCTTTTTTTTCTTTGTCCCTTTTTGTCTTTCTTTTTCATTTTTTTGTTCTCTTCTATTGTTTTTCTTTATCTTCTTTCTTTCCTTCTTACTTTTATTGTCTTTCTTTTTTATTGACATAATTTCTGATTGATTTCTTTCTTGTGTTTTGCTTCTTTCTTTCTTTCTTTTGATTTCTTCCTTTGTTTTTATTTTCCTGTTATTTCTCTTTTTCTTTTTGTTTAGTTGTTTGTTACTTTCATTTTTTCTTTCTTTCACTTTTTTTCACCTTCTCAAATTCTCTTTTACGCTTCTTTGTTTTTTCTTTCTCAATCTTTTTCTTTCTTTCTTTTTTTTTCTTTTCTTTTTTTTCATTAATCCTCTTTTATAAATAGTGTTAATGCTTTTTTTGTTGTTGCTTTATTGAATTTTCTTCTTATTGTTGCTGTTGTTGTTATTATTATTATTATTATTATTATTATTATTATTATCATCACAACTTCCCTGCAGTTAACATTGGTATGCTGTTAATGCTCCAGTCAGACAGACAGACAGTCAAATTACACTTTGTTGATTTTAGCTGGAGAGATAAACAGAAAATGTGTCGCGTATGAAAATTATTGCATATTTTCTATTTTTGGGGCTCAAAATCAGCAGAAAAGCAGTGTTTAAATACTGATGTCACGCTGGACCAGCACACTGTGTGTGTTTGTGTGTTTAAGAGGTTAAATTATGTCTTTGTGTGTGTGTGTGTTTCAGGAGAAGAGTTCAGCACATAAAACCAAACTGCACAAGGAGGTCCCAGGAGCCAACACCAACAGAGCCAAGTGAGTGTGTGTGTGTGTGTGTGTGTGTGAGAGAGAGAGAGAGAAATATAGAGAGTGAGAGACACTGCTTTACTGTGTGTGTGTGTGTGTGTGTGTGTGTGTGACAGCGAGAGACACTGTTTTACAGTTTGTGTGTGTCTGTGTGTGTGTGTGTGTGTGCGACAGCGAGAGACACCGCTTTATATTGTGTGTGTGTGTGTGTGTGTTTGAGACCGCGAGAGATACCGCTTTATATTGTGTGTGTGTGTGTGTGTGTGTGTGTTTGAGACCGCGAGAGACACCGCTTTATATTGTGTGTGTGTGTGTCTGTGTACCGTGTCTCTCGGTAACCATAAATCTGACCTTCAGCCTATAACGAAAGGGGTTCCTCAGGGCTCAATCCTGGGCCCAGTTTTATTTAATATTTTTATCAATGAACTTGCTGTCTCTACCTTAGACTCCAAATTACACCTTTATGCAGATGATTCAATCTTATACTGCTCAGCAGATTCAGCTCACGCTGCACTAGATAAACTCCAACATTCTTTTAACTCTTTACAGACTGCTCTATATAAACTTAAGTTGGTTTTAAATGCTAATAAAACCAAATTCATGTTGTTTTCCAGATTTTCAGATAGTGTTTTAGATTCCATAAATATTAATACCCTGACAGGATCCAGCATCGAGCGAGTCAGCGAATATAAATACCTTGGCATCTGGCTGGATGAAAAACTCTCCTTTAAATCCCATATAAGCAAACTCGCCATTAAGTGCAGACAGAAGCTCGGATTCCTTTATCGGAATAAATCCTGTCTACCCACGTACGCTAGGAAAAGAATAGTGGAGGCAACCATACTTGCAGTCCTGGACTACGGCGATGTAATTTATAATAAAGCGTCCGCCAGTGCCCTCAAACCGCTAGATTCAATCTATCACTCTGCTCTGAGATTTATAACTGGAGACCCTTACAGTACTCACCACTGCAGACTCTATGATAGAGTTGGTTGGTCCTCACTAGCTGCACGAAGAGAAGCTCATTGGCTTATTTTTATCTATAAATCACTCTCCGGCCATTTGCCAGCTTACATCTCTTCTCTGATTTCAATAAATAACAATAATTATCAGACTCGCTCTAGTGGCTGGATCACCTGTCAGGTACCGAGAGTTTTTAGTGAACTGGGAAAATCTGCTTTTAGCTACAGTGCACCAGCGAGCTGGAACTCTCTCCAGGAAACTCTGAAGCTCAGCTCGCTGGGATCACTAAACCATTTTAAACTTTTAGTTTCTAATCACCATCAGAAAGCCTGTGACTGTTTTAAATGAATAAATCTACTAGGATTTTATTTTTATCTTATTATTATTATTATTATTATTATTATTATTATTATTATTATTATTATTATTATTTATTTAATTTTTATTTTTATTTAATTTTGTTTTTTACGTTTGTTTTATTTTACTTTTATTTTAGTTATTTTTTTTTTTTTATTATTTTTTTATTATTACTATCTTTTTATTTATTTATTTATTATTTGTATTTTTATTATTATAATTATCCATTTTTTTATCGTGATTGTTTTATTGAGTATTTTTTTATTAGCATTTCAACTTTTTATTATCTTGGTGTATGTAATATGTTTATTTTATATTCTTTTATATTCTTTTATAAACATTTTTTACATTGTATTTTTAATGCATCTATATTAAATGTTTATTTAAAATTGGTATTTAATTTATTATTTTTGCTCATTTTGTTTTCAATCCCTTTAACTGTATATGCTCGGCTGCATTGAAAATGAGGGTCATCCCTCAATGTATTTCCGAGATTAAATAAAGGTTGATTGATTGATTGATTTATATTGCGTGTGTGTGTGAGAGACAGCGAGAGACACCGCTTTATATTGCGTGTGTGTGTGAGAGACAGCGAGAGACACCGCTTTATATTGCGTGTTTGTGTGTGTTTGAGACACCGAGAGACCCCGCTTTATATTGCGTGTGTGTGTGAGAGACAGCGAGAGACACCGCTTTATATTGAGTGTGTGTGAGAGACAGCGAGAGACACCGCTTTATATTGCGTGTGTGTGTGTGTTTGCGACAGCGAGAGATACCGCTTTATATTGTGTGTGTGTGTGTGTTTGAGACAGCGAGAGACACCGCTTTATATTGTGTGTGTGTGTGTGTGTGTTTGAGACAGCGAGAGATACCACTTTACATTGTGTGTGTGTGTGTGTGTGTTTGAGACAGCGAGAGACACAGCTTTATATTGTGTGTGTGTGTGTGTGTGTGT
>CM038710.1:42709559-42774559 GCA_021613375.1 Megaleporinus macrocephalus | reverse complement strand
CACCATAAAAAGAATAAAATACATAGATTAAAGTTTAAACTAAACTATAAATAGATTAAAGATTAAAAACTTAGGCCAAAATTTCACAAAACTGGCATTAAACAATGCCTCACGCATTAGACAGTATATAAATAACTATTTCTTGGGATAACGTTCTGTACGGGAGGTTTTAGAGGTGGACGTCTGGTTCCTATCAGCACCACTTTGAAGTTTCTCTAGAACGGAGTGATTCACACCAAAGCACTCAGAATTAGTGGTTAGTACGGTGGTGTAGGGGTTAGTACGGTGCCTCTAGGTGTGAGTGCGTGAGTGTTTGTTGGCCATGCGATGGACTGGCGACCTGTCCATGGTGTACCCCGCTTTCGCCTGATGACACTGGTATTGGCTCCAGCCTCCCATGGCCCCGAATAGCAAGATAAAGCGGAAGAGAATGGATGGATAGATAGATAAATAGTTAGGATGTAAACAGTGCTCTATTCTATAATCCTATGATCTAAATTTTTCACAGTGGTTGTAAATGGAACCAAGCGCCCACTTCTAAAAGCTCCCTCACAGAAAGTAATCACATGAAATGATTAGGAAAAAACTGTCTGATCACCAGATCTGATTAGAACAGATGTAAACAATCATACATATAATACAAAGTAACATGAATATCTTAGTGTGAGAGAAGTAGATCAGATCTTGAGCTCCAGTTTGAAGAACAAAGTTAGGTTCCAGATTTCTCCTGGACGCCCCAGACATTGTATGAATGTGTTCAGTTTCTTCAGCAGCAATCTTGATTTAGCTTAATGAAGTACTGAGCAGTCAAAGCAGGTATTAGATGAGAACTGTTAATAATACTGGGTTGTTTCCACAAGGAGAAGCTTGAAAAGAGTTAAATAAACACACTGATGTATGTATGTATGTATGTATGTATGTATATATAATACACCATCACCTCCGAGTTTAAGCAGAGCAAATGAAGCAGTTGTGGTGGTTGTTGCAACAACAGTAGGTCCTCTGTCGCCATCGTGAGTACTCAGTGTTCTAACCGCCCAGTAATGGAAGACCACATTAGCTGATTTCTGAGCTAGACTGCATGAGACATTCAGACATATTAAGGGTGATTCCAAGCCATGGGGAGTGAAAACGTTCCACTGGAAGAGAGTGATCAACAGTTTATCACTTTGCAGGAAAGTTTACCTGTAAATCGTTGAATGTCTCTTAAAGGTTCCTCATTGGTTATGATGCTGTAGGACATTCCGAATTTAGGCATTCGTCCACTGCAGTTCCTGTGTTCCGCGTTCACGCGTGTAGGGAGGATAACAGTGCTGCTCAGGAACCCTGTGGAATGGAATGCAGCTATGTGAGTTTCTACTGGCCGAGCGTCGTCATCTGCGTTCATGTTCTTGTGTTAAAAGTTTATGGCTTTAAAAAAAAAAAACCCAGAGAAATAACTTTTCCAGAAATGTCCAGATGCATGTTCACTGGGTTGCTGGGCAGTGTATCTTTCCTCTGCCCTCGTTCTTTCTTCCTTTCGCTCTCTCTCGCTCTTCAGGGATCATTAGGGCTTTAGATGATGCTGATAAGATTTGATAGATTTGTTTTCTTGGGTATTTTGAAGTGATGAGAATTGGCAGGGTTGTTCTGAGAGGAGACGCCTCGGTTCCTGCATCGCACACATACACACACACACACACACACACACACAAACAATGTCATAGGAACAGTTCCTTTTAAGGGATAGTTTATTGAAACACCAGATTTACACAAAAACTTACCTCAAGTGTAGTCAGTCAGTCAAAACATGTTTGGTGTCTGAAGTTTTGCCCTGGAGCTGCAAAGCTAATGTAGCTAACCAGTATTGGAAGCCCATATACAACAATTAGCATTTTAGCTATATGACTCACTGCTGTACTCAGTAGCAATTATGCCACCAAAATCAGCCCTCAGTAGATGTAAAGCCAACAATTCAGCAATCAGTAGCAGTTATGCCAACCTACCAGCACTCAGTGACAGCAATGCCATCTAATCAACACTCTGTAGCAGTAACACTAACCAATCAACACTCAGTGACAGCAATGCCATCTAATCAACACTCTGTAGCAGTAACGCTAACCAATCAACACTCAGTGACAGCAATGCCATCTAATCAGGACTCTGTAGCAGTAACGCTAACCAATCAACACTCAGTGACAGCAATGCCATCTAATCAACGCTCTGTAGCAGTAACGCTAACCAATCAACACTCAGTGACAGCAATGCAATCTAATCAACGCTCTGTAGCAGTAACGCTAACCAATCAACACTCAGTGACAGCAATGCCATCTAATCAACGCTCTGTAGCAGTAATGCTAACCAATCAACACTCAGTGACAGCAATGCCATCTAATCAGCACTCTGTAGCAGTAACCCTAACCAATCAACACTCAGTGACAGCAATGCCATCTAATCAGCACTCTGTAGCAGTAACGCTAACCAATCAACACTCAGTGACAGCAATGCCATCTAATCAGGACTCTGTAGCAGTAACGCTAACCAATCAACACTCAGTGACAGCAATGTCATCTAATCAACACTCTGTTGCAGTAACGCTAACCAATCAACACTCAGTGACAGCAATGTCATCTAATCAACACTCTGTAGCAGTAACGCTAACCAATCAACACTCAGTGACAGCAATGCCATCTAATCAGCACTCTGTAGCAGTAACGCTAACCAATCAACACTCAGTGACAGCAATGCCATCTAATCAGCACTCTGTAGCAGTAACGCTAACCAATCAACACTCAGTGACAGCAATGCCATCTAATCAACGCTCTGTAGCAGTAACCCTAACCAATCAACACTCAGTGACAGCAATGCCATCTAATCAGCACTCTGTAGCAGTAACGCTAACCAATCAACACTCAGTGACAGCAATGCCATCTAATCAACACTCTGTAGCAGTAACGCTAACCAATCAACACTCAGTGACAGCAATGCAATCTAATCAGGTCTCTGTAGCAGTAACGCTAACCAATCAACACTCAGTGACAGCAATGCCATCTAATCAACACTCTGTAGCAGTAACGCTAACCAATCAACACTCAGTGACAGCAATGCCATCTAATCAGCACTCTGTAGCAGTAACGCTAACCAATCAACACTCAGTGACAGCAATGCCATCTAATCAACACTCTGTTGCAGTAATGCTAACCATTCAGCTCTCAGTAGAGTAATGCCAACCAATAAGCACTCAGTACTTGTAATGCCAATCTGTCAGCACCCAGTAGCAGTAATACCAACCCAACAGCACTCAATAAGAGCAGTGCCATCCAATCAGCACCAAGTAGTAATAATGCCAATCAGCACTTGTAGCAGTAATGCCAACCAGCAGTCAGTAGTTGTAATGTCAACCAGTCAACATTCAGAAGTTGTAATGCCAATCAATAAGCACTGAGTAGCAGTAATGCTAACCAATTAACACTCAATAACAGCAATGCCATCCAATTAGCAGTAAGTAGCTGTAATCCCATACAGTCAGCACTCAGTTGCAGTAGTGCCAACCAATCAGCACTCAGTAGTTATGCCAATAAATCAGCACTCAATTATAGCAGTGCCATCCAATTAGCACTTAGTAGAGTAATGCCAACCAACCAGCACTCAGTATTTATAATAATCAGCACATTTATTATGTTACTATGTTTTAAAAATCTCTCCCTCTCTCTCACTCCCTCGCTAGGGACGGGACTACTGTTCGGAGGAAGAGGATGTGACATAGCATAGCGGCCCCCCCGACCACTACAAAGAGAGGAAGAATGAGGGGGAGAGAATGTTCCCTTGTGGACGAGCGACGAGTGAACTTTTAATCAGTGTTTCGTCTGTAACTCTGTTCAGTTTGAGAACGTGTGCGTGAGTGAGTGAGTGAATGAGTGAGTAAGAGGGATTCTTTCCTTGCGGACTGCAGCTCTGTGCCCCGCCCACTATCCTTCTCCTCCTCCTCCTCCTCCTCCTCCAACTTCTTTGTACCAGGGATAGATAAAGAAACGGAGCGTTTGATTGACGTTTGATTGACGAGTGCCCGACCCGTCGACTCTCTGTTGGAAATGCACCGGCATTCACGCCTCCCTCTCTTCACACCTCTGCTGTGAACGACGACCTTCCTGACGTCTTCTGAGGGCGAGCGAAAGAGAGCAGAGTTTTTTTTTTCCTCATGGAGGCGAAAGGAGGAATGAAAGAAGTGGTGCTGTTTGCGAAGGAGTGCGTGCGAGTGTGCGGATGGAGGGATTGGTGGAGGTGTGTGTAATATGTAAAGATAAAGAGAAGAGATATTTTAATAAGAGAGATACGCAGGCCAAAACGCTCTGAACTCTTGCCTTTTGAAGGAACTTTTTTTTTTAATTTGTGAGGTTTTTTTTGTTTTTGTATTTCTTTACTGTCTTTCTTTTATGATTTCAACTAATGTTAAAGCAGAGCGCCCCCTTCAGACTGAAGATCTAAAGGTCAGGGCTGCAACACCCCATGCATTGACCCACGCAGGCCCTTCTCACAGATGCAGTACACTGTTAAACATTTGAACATATCCTGTTATACAAACATCAATGCTGCCATATCCGAAACTCATAACTCATAATGTTTTTATCATTTGAGCCCACTTTAACATTTCCTAATGGGGTGACCAATAGAAATAAACCAAATTAAAGATCTGTTAATAAATCAGTAATCATAAAATCATAATTTATTAGTTACAGTGAGGTTGTAATTCAAACTGACATACACTACTGTTCAAAGGTTTGGAAATATAACACTTGTTTTGTTGTATATACAATAATAGCTTATAAATATGGATTTTTATATTCACCTATTTGCCAAATTGTATTTTTAGATGTTTAAAGGAGCAATGTGTAAAATAACGCAAGATGTGGAATTTCTGCTCAAAGCAGTAGGGGGCAACATATCACCAAAAATGCACCGTCCTCCTCCCTCTTCACTCATTAGCCGTCTAGAAGAAATTCTGCAGCATCAAACTACATCCCTTCACTCTCCAAGTTGGAAAGCAGCACCAGTGTTAACTCTTGTTCTGCTTCTATTTATATTACTTCTTTTTTTTGTTTTGTTTACTGCTGAACGTGCTTTCTTGCTGAGCTTCAGCTTTGCATTCACTCTTCCTTTTACTGATCACCAGTTCTGAAATAATCTAACTGGCAGAAACATCTTCAACATGATTGACAGGAGCTTAGAAAACGCTATTGAGGCAGCAGTGCTACTTCTTCATCCTCTCATATTGGACTGATTCTGCATCATGCTACAGTGACTTATTAGCACCTCCTCAAGTGGTATAAGGAGACAGGATGGACAGGATGGGCATATTTTGTTGAAAATTGATAATGATAATGGAATGGAAAGAAAATACAGATTGCTCCTTTAATTCCATATTTCAAGATTACTGTGAGCAGGAATTGAAGAGAATAATAAATATTTATAAACACTGTGCCAAAATAAGTATAAGACAATGAGACTCCTAACAACCACCAACTAGACTTGGTAGACCGCCAACACTGACCCCATCAGATAAACAGCACTTCAAGCTTTCATCTCTGAGAGAGAGAGAGAGAGAGAGAGAGAGAGAGAAAGGAGAACATTAAACTGCATCAGATCTGAAAAGATCCATAGGGGTTTCTGTCCATCCTTCCACTGTGAGAAGACACCTCGGCGCTATGGGGTCTGAAAGGATGTGTATCTGTTCAAGAAGCTCCTCACTGAGAAAACCAGATACAGACACATCAAACAAAGAAGCTGCTGGTGCTTTCAGAACGATGGATTGACCACCCCAGAGTCCAGACTTAACCTAAATTAAAGGCGGTCTCTGAATTTTGCTTGATACTGTAGAGCACGTTACCGTTGAAATATGATGAATTCTGGATGTTAACTATACTATAGCTTAATTCTTGACGATCTTCTACAGCTCTGTTTGTCCACGTGGACACGTCTTAAAGGTCCCGTAAACCTGTGTACAAATGTATCATCAAAAATGACAACTTTATAAGAGAGGACAAAAACTGTCCTTACTTTTAATGCAAGTCAATGGAACCAGAATTTTTACCAATCTATTTTGGAGCATTTCTATTGGTCTGTCCATCAGCTGTCAGATTCTCAAAAGGACCAAACTAGAGAAATAACATGTTTTTCTTTGGATCTTTACGATACATAGAATTCTAAAGGTTTATATGCCCTAAAATTGGTTCCCTATATTGCTGAAAACACTGATCCCAAACTTTTGAACACTAGCGTATATGAACATACTGTCTACATCCTTACGCTCAAACAGCACAAACAGGCTACATTCTCTACTGCGTGCTCTCTGGTCCTGACATGGTCAGAATGTAACACATGTATGTAATGCAAGTCATTTATAGAATGCAGCGTATGGAATGCAATAAGTATATGCTGTGACGTCTGTATGAGGAGGAGGTAGCAGTGTACTGTGGGCTGATTCCAATCCAAAAAAGAATTTCCCCAACTCGCTTCCGGTCTACGAATCCAGACAGAGGAAAACAAAAGTTTCTGAATGTAAAAATGGTCTGTCATGTCCTTCAGAAGTTTCCACCAGAGCTGGCCTGTCCATGCTACACCCACAAATGCAGTCTTCCATAGCTGCTACAGAACATTAGCAAAAAAAAGAGAAGTTGTAGCACGAAACCTGTGGAAAAAACTGTGTATTTATTTTGTATACAAGTACAAACTCACAATGGTAGGATAGATTGGCATATTTATTTATTTATTTTGTCATACAAACAAAGTTTTCAATGACAAATATCTGAAAAAAATACTGGCCTTGGTTTAACGTTGCTAGCTAACTAAGTTAACGTCATAGCCTCACTGCTAGCTACATACAGAACAACTTAGTATCATATTAACATACTACTAGAATTCTATAGGGTCTGTATTATTGTAGAAATGTTTTTCATTATTTGACTCAAAAAAAAAAAGATTTTATGAGCTGCATTAACCTGTAGGTAACACACAGGTAGCCCCCTATCGGAGTCTGGTACCATGTGAATGCAAAGCTAACGGCCATTTAGCTGAACCTTACCTGTCTAAAAGGACTAATGTTCCGATACATTACATCACAAAATTAGCCTGTAGGTAACACAACTCCATTATTTGTCAAAGTGCATCTGTGTGCTACCCATATGAAGGGTATAGTTTCAACAAATCTTATTGGTTGAAGAGCCAAGACATGTTGTGTTGTGTATAACAGTTCTGTGGCTAATGTAGCTAACAGAATCTTCTCAAGGCCAAATCTTAAAAACATTTTGACAATGATGCATATTTCAGGTAGCACTCTATATATAATTCTGTTGTCATGTTAAAGTGAAGCTAACGCTCATTCAGGTGAACCCATAAATGTCAGTGTTTGGTCTTAAAGGGGATAATAAAGGTTTATCTGAACCGTAGTTAGCTAACATGCTTTTAGAATCCTAAAGGAAAATGTGCTTTTTTGTATAAATGATTCTTATGATTCGGCACCGAGAAGATTTCATGCACTAAATAGACCTGTGTAACAAACAGCTCCATTATTTGTGAAAATGCAACCGTGTGCTACCCAAATGAAAGAACTAGTTTTAAAAAATCATATTGGCTCATTAGCCAAGACATGTTTTGTTGTATCTGGAGTTGTGAGGCTAATGTAGCTAACAGAATCTCCTTAAGACCTATATAGAATTCCAGTAATATGTTAAAGTGAAGCTAAAGATCATTTAGATGAACCTCAAATGTCAGTGTTTATTCTAAAGGGGACTAATAATGGTTTATTTGATCAACTATTAGCTTCTCATTAACATGCTATTAGAATCCTATAACAACATTTGCGTTATTGTAGAAGTGTTTTTCATGATTCGACTCTGAGATGATCAGCTACATGGGCCTGTAGGTGGCACACAGCTCAGTTTTTGTCAAAATACAACTGTGTCCTACCCAAATGAAAGAACTAGTTTTTAAAAATCAGACTGGATGATTAGCCACTACAGTATTTCTTTTGCAGTTTTTTTCCATTAGCTATATTAGCCGCGTAACATGTCATGGCTAATCAACCAATTTGGTCCTTTTGAGTAGCCTACAGATTCATTTTTGTCAAAATATCTACATATATTTCAGTAGCTATTTATATGTGTTTAAATATTCACAAATCTGCTTGGCTAGACTGGTGTATTTATTTATTTTTTGTCAGATTTTTAAGGGCAAATTTTTGTTTGATAGGCCAAACAGCAGCTTGTTGGCTGTAGTTAGTTTAACATTGCTAACTAGGCAAGTTAACATCACCCTCACACTGTTAGCTACATATGGAACGACCTTAAATGTCTGTGTTTAATCTAGAAAATGAAGGTGTATGTAAATGGCTGTTAGCTTAACGTTAGCACACCACTAGGATCCCATAGGGGTGCAAGTATCTACAGCAGCATGGTTAAAGTTACTGTTAATGCTAAAGTTATGGCTAAAGGTGGTGGTGAAAGTGTCAGCAGATCACTTCTAACACGACTGCCCAAGATTGGGGCTTGCAAACCGAAACCATGCTGCTGTAGCCGGTAGCTAAACTAGCTAGCAAATATTAAACAAGCTGAAATTGCTGAACTTCCAGTTTAGCCTATCAGTCAGAGGTTCATGCATAAAACCTTCAGGTATACAGCAAAATAATGACCTCTAATGACCTTTAACATACAAATACACAGCACTCTTAACGAAGGGTTCTTTCAGGGTTCTTTGGTAAGGGTAATGCTTCTGTTTGGAACCATGAGTTAACTGCTTAAATGCTTCTTTACATGGTTCCTCAGTTTGATGGATGGATGTGTTGCATATGGTTCTTTATAGCACCAAAATGGGTTCAGTATTCATCAATCTGAAGATTTGATTTAGGAACTCATGGCTCTAAATAGAACCATTCCTTTTACTAAGGAATAGTCTGCACTCTTAACAAAGGGTTCTTCAAGGGTTCTTTAGTAGGTTCTGTTTAGAACCGTGAGTTCATGCCTAAAGGGTTCTCTACATGCTTCCTCAGTTTAATGGATGGAGAATGTGTTGCATGTGGTTTTGTATAGCACCAAAACTTTACATTACACATCAATCTGGGGAACTGATGTAGGAACTTGTGGCTCTAAATAGAACCATTCCCATTATTAAAGAACCCATGAAGAACCTTCTTTTTTTTAAAGAGTGTTCCAGCAGAAAATTTGAAATCGCTTGACATAATGATTTTTTCTCATTTTCTACAAAAGTGATAACTTATACAGTGTGAGTTTAAATATTATAAACAGTGTATTTTTACTAAAGATATTTTTTAGGTGTTTTCAATATTTCAGTAAACTAGATGTTATTAAAGGGTAAATAGTGATCAGTTGAAATTAATATATATTTTTGTCAAGTTGTCTGCTCTGGGATTTGATCTTCACTTTTGAAATATTCAGAATTCTGGATATTATTTTTTTGGTAACGTCAGTCTCAGTTCTGTATGACTTTCTTCTCCAACCTAAACCTTCTATATCTTTTATTTCTAGCTTTCTAGCTTTTGTACAGGCAAACCAATCTACAACCAATCTGGCTTCATAGTAGGACTAATTATTTGGATTTATATTATGACTGCAATTTAAGTTGCCATAATTTTCTTGCCAGTTGGACCAGAATATCCATTTTTTTCTGGCTTGACCCATGAATGTAGTGTGCCAGATGCCCGATAAGTTGTGATGTCACAACACAAGGAGTTTTGGTTGCCTTTGATTGGACTTATCTTTATCTTCACAAGTTCTTTGTTATTAGTTATTTGTTATTTGTTCAAATATTACCATTTTAAACCTATGGCTATATTGTTGATAATGTAGAGTAGATATTTCACTATTGAAAAAACTTTATATTATTGGATCCATTGATCCCAACAGCCCGGCCTTTTGGGGCTAGTGTACAAACTGAATATCATTGTTGTTCTAAATCTAGCCGGTTTAGTTGGGCATTACAGATTCTCAGAACGGGAATTTTGTCCAACCCAGCGATTGGTTGAAGGCATTTGTAGGTGGAGCATGGATAGATTATGCGACAGGCTTCACAGCTGGTTGAAAGGTGTTGTGCGGTATTGGTTGATACAGTTAATAATAAACTGTGCAACATCACAACATATACTTTATTTCAAGGGCAAGTGCGCAAGTGTCTAGGGGGAAGTGAGTAAGGGTCTTATGAATTGGAGTTGAGCCCATATGTGCAGCAATATTTACAACATGTAAGCAGTTTTGGGTGAGCATTATTAAACTACACTATTCAGTTTGCACTCTCTCTCTCTCTCTCCGTCTCTATGTCTCTCTATCATACACATACTCAGCAGTATTCTTGCTTACTGGCAAAGCAGAGTCACCCTCCAGTACCCACACAGACACACACACATACCCGTCTCTGCAGCCTCCCTCAGTGTGAGAAGCGGTGGGGTCAT
The DNA here is from genome assembly GCA_021613375.1 of Megaleporinus macrocephalus. Taxonomy (NCBI): domain Eukaryota; kingdom Metazoa; phylum Chordata; class Actinopteri; order Characiformes; family Anostomidae; genus Megaleporinus; species Megaleporinus macrocephalus. Next base: position 42,764,124 of record CM038710.1, on the reverse strand, counting down.
GGTGGTGGGTTTCGGCCTTGCTCCTGCTTCTTTCTTTTCATTACTGGATCTGCTCCTTTTCAGATGTTATTTTCCAATATGTTTTGTTTTTCTATTAAATATAAAGACAGAAGAGCTGTTTGTGTTTATGTGTGGTTTGTGTGTGTGTTCGACACAGATTTGTAAAACTGCTACCCTTTATTTAAGTTTCAGCCAAATCAGCCACAGTTAGTCATTCTCCAGGAGGAATTTCTGAGGTGATTAAATATAAGACGGAGATAATGGGTCTCCTAACAGTCATCTGGAAGATGTGGTAGACCACCAACACTCACCCCATCAGATAAACAGCACCTTTGAGAGAGAGGAGGACATCAAGCTGCTTCAGTTCTGAAAATGTCTAATAGATGTCTATAGATGTTTCTGGCCACACTCCCTTTATATATACCCTACCCCACCCAATCTGCCTACCCAGTCACCCACCCTATCTTCTACCTACCCATCCTACCTACCAATATCTACCTCCTCCCCAAACCCCCTCACCATCCTACCTACGTACCAACCAAACCAACACACCCATCCACTCACTCTACCTCCTCACCATACCTACTTCCTTGCCATACACGGGTCAAACCTACCCATCCAACCTACCAACCCACCATACCTCCTCACAATATCTACCCCCCTCAGCAAACCCCCTCACCATCCTACCTACCCACCAACCCAATCACCAAACCTACCCATCCAACCTTCCAATCCACCCAACCAACCCATTCGCCCACGCTACCTCCTCACAATATATACCTCCTCAGAAAACCCCTTCACTATCCTACCTACCCACCAACCCAATCACCAAACCTACCCATCCAACCTTCCAACCAACCCATTCGCCCACGCTACCTCCTCACAATATTTACCTCCTCAGAAAACCCCCTCACCATCCTACCTACCTACCAACCCAACCTACCTCCTCACCATACCTACTTCCTTACCATGCACAGGCCAAACCTACCCATCCAACCTACCAACCCACCAAACCACCAACCCACCATACCTCCTCACAATATCTACCCCCCTCAGCAAACCCCCTCACCATCCTACCAACCCGCCAATCCAACCACCAACCCTACCGCCTTACCATGCACAGGCCAAACCTACCAATCCAACCTACCCAACCAACCTACTCACCCACGATACCTCCTCACAATATTTACCTCCTCAGCAAACCCCCTCACCATCCTACCTACCTACCAACCCAACCTACCTTCTCACCATACCTACTTCCTTAACATGCACAGGCCAAACCTACCCATCCAACCCATCAACCCAGCCAAACCACGCACCCACATTACCCCCTCACCATACTTCCTCACAGTACCCAGACTGAACCTACCCATCGCAACCAATCCAAACCTTAACCTCACCCAGCCGCCCTCCCACACATCTTTCTGTCTGTGCTTGCAGACGCTCCGGCCTGTAAGATCAGAGCTACACCGCAGGGTTGATTGTACCTCTGTGTGTGAGAGTAAGAGCCCGGCCTGAGTGGGTGTAAGAATGATCTGTAGCCTTACGTTTGTGCGCGTGAGACGAGATTGCTGTGCGTGAAGAACAGCTTCTGCTGCGCCACTGAGCTGACATCATTACAGCTCTGAGAGGTGGCATCGCATTTCCACCGCCGCTCTGAGTCATAGATATAAACACATTAGAAAGCTTTACTGCATCCACTTCTTCACTCAGCACCATCTCTGCACAGACACGTTTCTAATAAAACAGCCCACCAGGCTGAAAAATCAACCTGCTGATGGAGAATTCTCCCAGTCCGCTGCATCCTGTCTCGTTCCTGAGTCTGTATGGAGCAGTAAAGCTGATTAATGTGTTTAATTGCTGTGTTGCATGCTGTAACCTCTCAGCAAGCAGCACTGGCACTGTGTTGAGCTCTTTACGCCATCTGCTGGCTGTACCCAGCTACTGCAAGTATTTGTATTTGTGTTATATACACGGCGACTCCTGGTTATTCTCACCATCACTGTGAAGAACATCCCCGTCTGTAAGTTCATCCTGAACCACTCTGTTTACATTCAAACCAATCTAACCACTTTTTCTTTTCTTTTATATCTCTTCCTCCACTTTCTCTGTTTCTTCTCCTACCTATCCTTTCCTTGTTCCTTCATACCATTCTTCTTTTTCTTTTCTTTACTTCTTATTCTTCTTCTCCTCCTTCTTCCTTTTTATCTCTTGTTCAATTTCTTCCTCTTCTTCTCCTTTCTTTTTATCTCTTGTTCAATTACTTTTTATCCTCTTCTTCTCCTTTCTTTTTATCACTTGTTCAATTACATTTTATCCTCTTCCTTCTTCTTCTCCTTTCTTTTTATCTCTTGTTCAATTACTTTATATCCTCTTCCTTCTTCTTCTCCTTTCTTTTTATCCCTTGTTCAATTACTTTTTATCCTCTTCCTTCTTCTTCTCCTTTCTTTTTATCCCTTGTTCAATTACTTCTTATCATCTTCTCCTTTCTTTTTATCTCTTGTTCAATTACTTTTTATCCTCTTCTTCTCCTTTCTTTTTATCTCTTGTTCAATTACTTTTTATCCTCTTCTTCTCCTTTCTTTTTATCTCTTGTTCAATTACTTCTTATCCTCTTCTCCTTTCTTTTTATCTCTTGATCAATTACTTTATATCCTCTTCCTTCTTCTTCTCCCTTCTTTTTATCCCTTGTTCAATTACTTCTTATCCTCTTCTCCTTTCTTTTTATCTCTTGTTCAATAACTTTTTTTATCCTCCTTCTTCTCCTTTCTTTTCCATCTCTTGTTCAATTACTTCTTCTCCATCTTCTTCCTCTCCTTTCTTGGCCATGGTGATGATAACGATGGTGATGATAACGATGGTGATGATAAAGATGGTGGTGATGATGATGATGATAATGATGGTGATGATAACGATGGTGATGATAACGATGGTGATGATAACGATGGTGGGGATGAGGATGATGATGGAAAGCTCTGGTGTTCTACAAATGAAAGGTAACAGTGAGCAGATCCACAGGAGAGCTGCTCTGTAAGCTGTTAGAGAACAGTGTGTTCTGAGGGTTTGGCTGGGATCTCACACCTCACCACACGGTAGAACAGCTCACACACACACACACAGCTGAGTGAACTGTAACGGGCTGGTCTGAGGGGTAATAAAGGTGGCGGGGGTGGGAGGGGAGGGTCATGGAGGCAGTTATGGTGTCTCAGTAGAGCTACTTGTGTTCAGTGAGTTGTTAGTTTATGTGTGTTTACTGTAAAGGAGTCAGGACATCGCATGTGGTTTTTATCTCTTTGTGGGGGCCAGATGTCCCCCAGAGAGAATTAAATCATAGACATTTAGTGGACATCTGGCTGATCTCCACAGAGAAGACCCCCACACCCATAAAAAACATCATATACAGCATCTGCTACATAGAAACACCCAGCAAAGATAGGAATACATATTTGTTCATGTGTTTGAGTCCAGTCCCTGTGAGACTGTTGGCTGGTGTTTTTCTCTGCACTGCCAGCGTGAGCTCACAGCTATTACCCTAACTCAGACCAGCAGCTCTCCTCTCTCCTCTCTCTACTCCTCTCTTCCACCTCCTTCCTTGCTTCTCTCTCTCCTCTCCTCTCTTCCACCTCCCTCCCCACTCCCCTTTCATCTCTCCTCTACTCTACCACCTTCCACAATCCTCTCTCTCTCTCTCCTCTCCTCTTCCTCTCCTCTCCTCTCCTCTCTTCCACCACCTTTCTTTGCTTCTCTCTCTTCTCTCCTCTCTTCCACTGCCCCCCCCACTCCCCTTTCATCTCTCCTCTACTCTACCACCTTCCACAATCCTCTCTCTCTCACCTCTCCTCTTCCTCTCCTCTCCTCTCCTCCAGCTCCTTACTCACTCCTCTCACTCCTCTCCTCTCCTCCACCTCCTTTCACACTCCCCTCTCTCCTCTCCTCTCTTCCACCTCCCTCCCCACTCCCCTTTCATCTCTCCTCTACTCTACCACCTTCCACAATCCTCTCTCTCTTCTCTCCTTTTCCTCTCCTCTCCTCTCCTCCACCTTCTTCCACACTCCCCTCTCTCCTCTCCTCTCTTCCACCTCCTTCCTCACTCCCCTCTCTCCTCTCCTCTCTTCCACTGCCCCCCCACTCCCCTTTCATCTCTCCTCTACTCCACCACCTTCCACAATCCTCTCTCTCTCACCTCTCCTCTTCCTCTCCTCTCCTTTCCTCTCCTCCAGCACCTTCCTCACTCCCCTCTCTCCTCTCCTCTCTTCCACCTCCTTCCTCACTCCCCTCTCTCCTCTCCTCTCTTCCACCTCCTTCCTCACTCCCCTCTCTCCTCTCCTCTCTTCCACCACCTTCCTTTGCTTCTCTCTCTCCTCTCCTCTCTTCCACTGCCCCCCCACTCCCCTTTCATCTCTCCTCTACTCTACCACCTTCCACAATCCTCTCTCTCTCTCTCCTCTCCTCTTCCTCTCTCTCTCACCTCTCCTCTTCCTCTCCTCTCCTCTCCTCCAGCTCCTTACTCACTCCTCTCACTCCTCTCCTCTCCTCCACCTTCTTCCACACTCCCCTCTCTCCTCTCCTCTCTTCCACCTCCTTCCTCACTCCCCTCTCTCCTCTCCTCTCTTCCACTGCCCCCCCACTCCCCTTTCATCTCTCCTCTACTCTACCACCTTCCACAATCCTCTCTCTCTCACCTCTCCTCTTCCTCTCCTCTCCTCTCCTCTCCTCCAGCACCTTCCTCACTCCCCTCTCTCCTCTCCTCTCTTCCACCTCCTTCCTCACTCCCCTCTCTCCTCTCCTCTCTTCCACCACCTTCCTTTGCTTCTCTCTCTCCTCTCCTCTCTTCCACTGCCCCCCCACTCCCCTTTCATCTCTCCTCTACTCTACCACCTTCCACAATCCTCTCTCTCTCCTCTCCTCTTCCTCTTCCTCTCCTCCCCTCCCCTCCACCTCCTATCTCACTCCCCTCTCTCCTCTACTCTCTTCCACCTCCTTCCTCACTCCTCTCTCTCCTCTCTTCTCCTCTCCTCTCCTCCACCTCCTATCTCACTCCCCTCTCTCCTCTCCTCTCTTCCACCTCCTTCCTCACTCCCCTCTCTCCTCTCCTCTCTCCCACCTCCTTCCTCATTCTTCTCCTTCACCTCCTTCCTCACTCTTCTCCTTTCTTCTCTTCCACCTCCTTCCTCACTCCTTTCCTCCACCTCCTTCCTCACTCTTCTCCTCTCTTCTCATTCTCCTCATTAACTCTCTTTTTCCTGTCCTGTATTTCTCTTTCATCTTCCCCCTTTTCTGATTGTCTCCTTTTTGTCCTCTTATCTGTCTCTGCCCAATCTCTCCTCTATTTCTCAACTCCTCTCTCATCTCTCTCTTACTTTTGTTTATTCCTGTCTCTATTTACTCACTCACTCATTTTCCTTTTTCCTCTTTCTCCTCCTTCACTCCTCTTTTTCCACTCCTCTCTCCTCCCTCACTCATTTTTCTTTATTCCCCTCTGTACTCACTCTTCTTTTTCCCTTTTCTCTTCCTCCTCCTTCACTCCTTCCTCTTCTCTCTCCCCCTTCACTCATCTTTTTCCTCCTTCCTCTCTCTCCTCCCTCACTTCTCTTTTCTTCTTCATTTCTGTGCTCCTCACTCCTCCTTTTCCTTCTTCCTCTCTTCCCCCTTTACTTTTCTTTTCTTCTTCATTTCTGTGCTCCCTCACTCATTTTTCTTTATTCCTCTCTGCACTCACTCTTCTTTTTTCCTTTTCTCTTTCTCCTCCTTCTCTCCTTCTTCTTCTCTCTCCCCGTCACTCCTCATTTTTCTTCTTCCTCTCTCTCCTCCCTCTTTTCTTCTTCATTTCTGTGCTCCCTCACTCCTCTTTTTCTACTCATCCCTCCTCCCTCACTCCTCTTTTTTTCTTCCTCCTTTGTCCTCATTCCTTCCTTTTTCTCCCAATCTCTCCTCCCTCTCCCTTTCCCCTCTGTCCTCCTTCACCCCTCTTTCATTCTGTCTCTGTCTCAGTACAGTATTGGCAGAGTTAGAAAACCCTTTGAAACATTTCCGTTGATGAGCGTAGCAGCAGATGAAAGTAGGGGTTATTAGCAGCTGGTAAAGATAATTATAGGAACCGTCTGGGATTAAATAACAATAAAGCAAGCAGTGTCTGTCTGTCTGTCTGTCTGTCTGTCTCTGGTTAAATCTCCTACTTCCTCTCTGCTCATGGCAGACTCTTCTGCTTCCTCCGCAGTGTTTCCGCTCTCTCTGGGAGAATAACGGGTTGTGTTTCTCTCTCTATCCCCCAAGAAACCATCTTCTCTACTCCACCCCACCTCCCAGCCCCAACCCCCCAGACTCTAAACCACAGAACAACTTCTCCTTTCCTCAGTCCATCAACCACAAACACTCACTACTGCCTTCAGATGGTTCTTCTGGAACTCCGCAAGCTGCAGTCTGCAACTTCTGCAGCTTATTCACGGACGCCAGTGCCATCCAGTCCGAGCGACTGGCACAATGTTTTGTAGAGGAAAATGTAGCTCAGCGTTACTGCAATTAGAGCAATGATTGATTTGACGCAAGGGTAAGTACCAGACAATGACGTCTTCGGCTTCGACACCATGCGGCTGTTTAGCTCTTTGTAGGGAACCAATATCTGAGGATGATGGAAAACATGAACGTTCTGACGTTGCAGGAATGCTTGGCTGCTTCTCGTGAGGAAAAATTCCTGTTGTAACCTAAAAAACTGCTTCTTTTATTAGACAGAATGTAAAAATGATGAGCTTTCCATAACCAGGTTAAGTGTTATTGCAATTAATTATTGATAATGGAGTAGAACCAGACCATGACGTCTCTAATCAGGTGCCTGTTGGAGGAAAAACGCAATGGTCTTGGTGGCAAGCATGGGACGCCAAACCTCGTAGCTCTTTTAAGGGCTCTGAGACGTTCTTCCATGTAATCCATCATAAAACAGTTTCACTAAATTCCAAACCCGGGCTTTCGTCTGACTGAAATATTTGATGTCTTTAAAGTGACACACTCTTTATTGTTAAAAGTATTCGCTCGTCTGCCTTCACGCGGATATGAACTTGAGAGACATCCCATTCTTAATCTATAGGGTTTAATATGATGTCAGCTTCCACTCTTCTGGGAGGCTGTCCACTCGGTTTAGGAGTGTGTTTATGGGAATGTTTCACCGTTCTTCCAGAAGCACATTTGTGAGAACACTGGCTCGCCATCTCCGCTCTATTTCATCCCGAACAGGTTCTATCAGGTTGAGGTCAGGACTCTGCAGGCCAGTCGAGTTCTTCTACACCAACCTTGCTCATCCATGTGTTTATGGAGCTGCTTTGTGCTCTGGTGGGCAGTCATGTTGGAACAAGAAGGGGCCATTGGGAGCATGAAATTGTCTAAGATCGCTTGGTCTGCTGAAGCATTAAGGGTGTGTCTCAAAACCTAGTGAGCTCCTACATAGGCAGCATTTTATGTCACAGTATGCGCCCCCGACATGTAGACTGTCCCAATTCTTACACACCTTAAACATGCTGTCTACTGAGAAACCTTATTTAGACCTGATTTTAAGGAAGTATTGAACGCTTCCTCAGCCGCTAAGACAATCCCATGATGCAACGCAGGCTAATCTACGAGCAGTGAAGTGGTTTTAAAATGTGAGTTATTTTGATTCTCTCTGGAGTTTTTATGTGTTTCTGGTCATATAATCACACAGAACAGTATTTTATTATCAACTCTGTAACGAGTCCTTCACCATTTAGCAGTTTTATACTCGAGACTTAAGCCTGGGGCTATTGTTTTGGATGCCAGCTGGTAACTTAGCAACCAGCTAAACCACCGGTCGCATGCTGCAGTGGGTGGGAACAAGCCGTGACGCAGTCTCTCTTTAACTAGAGCGTCTCAGTAATCTGTTTTATGAGGAGAGATGTCAGACAGAACGTTGCCTACTTAAACAGCTGACTACATAGTCAGTGCCTACTTAGACAGCTCATTAGGTTTTGAGACACATCCTAAGAGTTCCTTTCACTGGAACTAAGGGGTAGAGTCCAACTCCTGAAAAACAACCCCGCACCATAATCCCCCCTCCACCAAACTTTACACTCGGCACACTGCAGTCAGACAAGTACGTTCTCCTGGCAACCGCCAAACCCAGACTCGTCCATCGAATTGCCAGACAGAGAAGCGTGATTGGTCACTTCAGAGAACACATCTCCACTGCTCTACTGCCACTGTTCAGTGGTGGTGTGCTTTACACCACTGCATCCAACGCTTTACAAGCCTAGTGATGTAAGGCTTGGCTACAGCCGCTTGGCCATGAAGCTGCATGCCTAGGTGTTTGGTTTTATACACCTGGGACACGTGAATTCAATGATTTGGATGGGTGAGTAAAAACTTTTGGTAATATAGTGTACACATTTCAGAAAGATCTTCAATTGTTTGAACACCCCCAGCCAAATGACACTGTTTGTTTATTTGTTGATGCCATAATTATTATTGTATTAATCAAATAAAATAGTTTGCTACACTTTTTAATGTGGCCCACGTTCAGTTGGTGGACCTGCTTTGTGGGGTGCACTCATATGGGAGCAACACTCTAACCATTAAACAGGCGGGTAGGAAGTAATTCTTCAGTAAAATATCGATGGGTAATATTTTAACTTCTACTTAAGTATATTAGTGAGTAAAGTATCTACTTTTTACTTCATATTTAGTCACTAAACTTTTTAGATAAGATAAATAATAATAGAAAATTCCTGTTCCTGTGCTGATCCTGGTTATACTGAGAAGCTCCACTGCAGTCCTAAAAGATATTCAGCAGTTTTTTTTTTTTTTGATCTGATACGTTTGTTTTTACCCAAGTATTAGTATTTCAGTATTTATTTAGGTTACTCTACTCACGTCTGTCATTAAAGAACAAACAAACAAAGTAACAAAGTATACAGACAAACAGAGCTACAGTCTGTAAATGTAGAACTACAAAGTGCTCCTATATGATCAGTGCAAATATATACACTGACATATTCAAAAGTTTGGGTGCACCTGGTTAAATGACTTTTTTAAAGTGTTTTTAAGGTTACACTCTCGCTATAGAGAACACACTTCTGCACACTTTAATACACAATAACTTAAAACAAAGGGTGTGTCTCAAACCCTAGTGAGTGTGTAAGTAGGCTGTCTAGGTAGCAGCTGTGTAAGTAGCAGCGTTCTCTCCTCATCTCTCCTCATAAAACAGATTACTGAGACGCTCTAGTTAGAGAGAGACTGAGTCACGGCTTGTTCCCGCCCACTGCAGCACGCCACCAGTTGGTTAGCTGGTTGCTAAGTTACCAGCCGGCATCCAAAACAATAGACCGAGGCTTAAAAACTGCAAAATGGCCAACGACTCGTTACAGAGTTGATAATAAAATACTGTTCTGTGTGATTATATGACCAGAAACACATAAAAACTCCAGAGAGAATCAAAATAACTCACATTTTAAAACCACTTCACTGCTCGTAGATTAGCCTGCGTTGCATCATGGGATTGTCTTAGCGGCTGAGGAAGCGTTCAATACTTCCTTAAAATCAGGTGTAAATAAGGTTTCTCAGTAGACAGTATGTTTAAGGTATGTAAGAATTGGGACAGTCTACATGTCGGGGGCGCATACTGTGACATAAAATGCTGCCTATGTAGGAGCTCACTAGGTTTTGAGACAGACCCTTAATGCTTCAGCAGACCAAGCGATCTTAGACAATTTCATGCTCCCAATGGCCCCTTCTTGTTCCAACATGACTGCCCACCAGAGCACAAAGCAGCTCCATAAAAACATGGATGAGCAAGTTTGGTGTGGAAGAACTCGACTGGCCTGCAGAGTCCTGACCTCAACCTGATAGAACCTGTTCGGGATGAAATAGAGCGGAGATGACGTAAAATGCTGCCTATGTAGACCCTCAGTAGGTTTTGAGACACACCCAAAATGTGGTGTGTCCCCAATGTGCAGTATGTTAAACTAAAATAAATAGCAGTAGTGTATTAAAGTCTGCAGGAAAAAGTATTTAAACATATTCAGAGGACGTGTTCACTTTTTTCACTTCAGTGGAATGTGTCATGTAACTGGGGGCTTCAAACATTTGCATACAGTTGTGGAAGAGGTACAATGACTTTGGCCTTGAGGTCGAACCATCAAAAGTCTGTGGGAGGATGGAGGGATGAAAGAAAACATAGCAGGATTAGACAGTGTATCTATCTATCTATCTATCTATCTATCTATCTACAGTACCAACAACATATGTCCAAATAGTTATGGGTTTTTGTAACATGTTTCAGTTTTTTCTGCCTCAGTACAGTTTGATAATCACTGATTGTGAAGAGCTCAAGCAGGAAAAGCAGCCACTTCTAAAGAGCAGAGACTTTCTGGAGCTGGACAGTGGGGTCTTCATCTCAGCCTGTGTGGGTCAGGTTTTCTTATGTGGGCAGCAGGGGGCAGTACTGGAGAATAAACTTCAGCTGTTCTGTTAACAAGAGACAAAGACATGTTGAAGGGGATGTTACATAATAATAACAATACTACTACTACTACTACTACTATATTATTATTATTATTATTAGTAGTAGTAGTAGTAGTAGTAGTAGTGGTAGTGGTAGTAGTAGTAGTAGTAGTGGTAGTGGTAGTAGTAGTAGTAGTGGTAGTGGTAGTGGTAGTGGTAGTAGTAGTAGTAGTAGTAGTAGTAGTAGTAGTGGTAGTAGTAGTAGTAGTAGTAGTGGTAGTAGTAGTAGTAGTAGTAGTAGTAGTAGTGGTAGTGGTAGTAGTAGTAGTAGTAGTAGTAGTAGTAGTGGTAATAGTAGTAGTAGATGTAGTATTGTTGTTTTTATTATTATATAAATGTGTAACTAAACTTTACACTGATTTATTTATTCCTCCTCTACATCCTTCATTCTTTAAGAACAGTTCAGCTTCAACCAAATCTGAGAAAAAGGCTCATCTGTTTAATCAAAGCAAATTATTTTAATTCATTCAGCACTGTCTAATCCTTCATTCAGCACTGTCTAATACCTTCATTCAGCACTGTCTAATCCTTCATTCAGCACTGTCTAATCCTTCATTCAGCACTGTCTAATCCTTCATTCAACACTGTCTAATCCTTCATTTCAGCACTGTCTAATCCTTCATTCAGCACTGTCTAATCCTCCTTCAACACTGTCTAAGCCATCATTCAGCACTGTCTAATCCTTCATTCAGCACTGTCTAATACCTTCATTCAGCACTGTCTAATGCTTCATTTCAGCACTGTCTAATCCTTCATTTAGCACTGTCTAATGCTTCATTTCAGCACTGTCTAATCCTTCATTCAGCACTGTCTAATCCTTCATTCAACACTGTCTAATCCTTCATTTCAGCACTGTCTAATCCTTCATTCAGCACTGTCTAATCCTCCTTCAACACTGTCTAATCCTTCATTCAGCACTGTCTAATACCTTCATTCAGCACTGTCTAATGCTTCATTTCAGCACTGTCTAATCCTTCATTCAGCACTGTCTAATCCTTCATTCAACACTGTCTAATCCTTCATTTCAGCACTGTCTAATCCTTCATTCAGCACTGTCTAATCCTCCTTCAACACTGTCTAATCCTTCATTCAGCACTGTCTAATACCTTCATTCAGCACTGTCTAATCCTTCATTTCAGCACTGTCTAATCCTTCATTCAGCACTGTCTAATCCTCCTTCAACACTGTCTAAGCCATCATTCAGCACTGTCTAATGCTTCATTTCAGCACTGTCTAATCCTTCATTTAGCACTGTCTACTCCTTCCTTCAACACTGTCTAAGCCTTTAATTCAGCACTTTCTAATCCTTCATTTCAGCACTGTCTAATCCTTCATTCAGCACTGTCTAATCCTTCCTTCAGCACTGTCTAATCCTTCATTTCAGCACTGTCTAATCCTTCATTCAGCACTGTCTAATCCTCCTTCAACACTGTCTAAGCCATCATTCAGCACTGTCTAATGCTTCATTTCAGCACTGTCTAATCCTTCATTAGCACTGTCTAATCCTTCCTTCAACACTGTCTAAGCCTTTAATTCAGCACTTTCTAATACTTCATTTCAGCACTGTCTAATCCTTCATTCAGCACTGTCTAATCCTTCCTTCAGCACTGTCTAATCCTTCATTCAGCACTGTATAATTCTTCATTGAGCACTGTCTAATCCTTCATTCAGCACTGTCTAATCCTTCATTCAGCACTGTCTAATCCTTCATTCAGCACTGTCTAATCCTTCATTCAGCACTGTCTAATCCTTCATTCAGCACTGTCTAATCCTTCATTCAGCACTGTCTAATTCTTCATTGAGCACTGTCTAATGCTTAATTTCAGCACGATCTAATCCTTTATTTCAGCACTGTCTAATTTTTCATTTCACACTGTCTAATCCTTCATTCAGCACTGTCTAGTCCTTCATTCAGCACTGTCTAATCCTTCATTTCAGCACTGTCTAATCCTTCCTTCAACACTGTCTAAGCCTTCATTCAGCACTCTCTAATCCTTCATTCAGCACTGTCTAATCCTTCTTTTCAGCACAGTCTAATCCTTCATTTCAGCACTGTCTAATCCTTCATTTCAGCACTGTCTAATCCTTCTTTTCAGCACTGTCTAATCCTTCATTTCAGCACTGTCTAAGCCTTCATTCGGCACTGTCTAATCCTTTATTTCAGCACGGTCTAATCCTTCATTTCAGCACTGTCTAATCCTTCATTTCAGCACTGTCTAACTCTTTATTTCAGCACTGTCTAACCTTTCATTTCAGCACTGTCTAATCCTTTATTTCAGCACGGTCTAATTCTTCATTCAGCACTGTCTAATCCTTCATTTCAGCATTGTCTAATCCTTCATTCAGCACTGTCTAACCTTTCATTTCAGCACGATCTAATCCTTTATTTCAGCACGATCTAATCCTTCATTTCAGCACTGTCTAATCCTTCATTTCAGCACTGTCTAACTCTTTATTTCAGCACTGTCTAACCTTTCATTTCAGCACTGTCTAATCCTTTATTTCAGCACTGTCTAATTCTTCATTCAGCATTGTCTAATCCTTCATTCAGCACTGTCTAACCTTTCATTTCAGCACGATCTAATCCTTTATTTCAGCACGATCTAATCCTTCATTTCAGCACTGTCTAATCCTTCATTTCAGCACTGTCTAATCCTTCATTCAGCACTGTCTAATCCTTCATTCAGCACTGTCTAATCCTTCATTTCAGCACTGTCTATTAGCTTCATTCAGCACTGTCTAATAATTAATTCAGCACTGTCTAATCCTTTATTTTAGCACTGTCTAATATCTTCATTCAGCACTGTCTAATCCTTCATTCAGCACTGTCTAATACCTTCATTCATTCATTCATTAACCACTGTCTAATCCTTCCTTTAACACTGTCTAATCCTTCATTCAGCACTGTCTAATCCTTCATTCAGCACTGTCTAATCCTTCATTCAGCACTGTCTAATACCTTCATTCATTCATTCATTCATTCATTCATTCACCACTGTCTAATCCTTCATTCAGCACTGTCTAATCCTTCATTCAGCACTGTCTAATCCTTCATTCAGCACTGTCTAATCCTTTATTCAGCACTGTCTAATCCTTCATTCAGCACTGTCTAATCCTTCATTCAGCACTGTCTAATCCTTCATTCAGCACTGTCTAATCCTTCATTGAGCATTGTCTAATCCTTCATTCAGCACTGTCTAATACCTTCATTCAGCACTGTCTAATCCTTCATTCAGCACTGTCTAATCCTTCATTCAGCACTGTCTAATCCTTTATTCAGCACTGTCTAATCCTTCATTCAGCACTGTCTAATCCTTCATTCAGCACTGTCTAATCCTTCATTCAGCACTGTCTAATCCTTCATTTTAGCATGGTCTAATCCTGATGTCCTTTCTTTCATCCCTCTATCCTCCCACAGACCATTGATGGTTCTAGCTCAAGGCCAAAGTCCTTGTACCTCTTCCACTTTTGAACAACTGTATGCAAAGGTTTGAACCCTCCCGGTCTAATCACATACTCGGTTCATTTTCTAAGTGAAAATGCATGCGACATTTTCTAGCAGATCTAATACACTGCTGTGTTTATTGCATCATATTGCAACATATTGCATCTAATCATGTTATACATGTCAGAAAACATGTGGAGACTCTGAGCTGAACTATGGAGTCAGACTATTAAACTGTTATATAACCATTTTTGTGTTAAGAAGTTTTTGGGTGGGCCTGAAATCATGATGCACTGGAGCCTTTTGTAGTATAACCCATCCTCCTAACACTATAACATTCATAACAGTAACATTAGCTTTAGTTAGGTGAGTGCCCCGGTTACATTTCACACTGCAAGCCCCCCGCCCCCCATAACAGCTCGCTGGCCCATCTTAGACAGAGCCTGCTTCACTAACTTCAGCTAGGCTAATGGTGCTATCAGCCACAGGATACTTTGAGTAGCCAAGCCCCCCAACTCAAACTTTTATTTGGTGCTTTATAGTATGTTTTACTGTGACGTGACAAACTCAGAACACATACACTATCAGTCAAAAGTTTGGACACACCTACCCAGGTTTGTCTTATCTGTACTATATTAATAGTAGTAATATTAGTGAATAAGTGTGAAGAGATCAGGACTATAGAATATTCAGTATGGAATTATTCCTGGAGCAGAATAAAACATCTGGTGGTGTTTAAAGAATGTTTAGAGGGTCTTTTAGAAATGAGCTCTTTTGCTCTGATGCAGGTTTACATACTTTGAACATTCTGACCAGCAGCTTCATGAGGAGCCACATGAGCTGCTTCTCTAACAGGACTGAAGAAGATAGTGTAGATGCTGAGATCTTGTTCTTGAGGATTTTATAGGTGTAAAATGTTAGTTTTAGAAATATTTTTGTACTTTGGCTCCAAATTCACTATTTAAACTCGTCTTTTAACACATTCTGATCAAAATATCTATATAATTTAACATTTTTTTTCAGTTATGTGTGTTCAAACTTTGGACTGTTTAATACTACTTTATATTCAGCAATTAAAGGAGCAATATGTAAGATGATGTGATCTCTCAAATTCATTCTCCACATGCTTCTTTCTCCTCCTCCTTCACTCCCCCCACCACATTTGCTTACCAGTCTAAAGAATCATTGCGAGTTCAGCATTAAACTTTAACCCTTTATTTGCCAAGAGTATCCCCAGCTGGAAAGCAGCACCAGTTTTAGCCATTGTTTTGTTATTTATCTACTTTGTTTTTAACATTTAACAGTGGATCTTCTTCTTTTGCTCATATCAGCACTGGTGGCTAAAGTTGAAGCTACAGTGATTCACTGTATCAGGTACAAAATGTCTTCTTCAGGGACTAAATGGTACTATAAGAGAGGATAGGCTGGGGCTAGCATACTGACACCAGTAGATATCGGTACATGATATATAATGATATATACATGATACATGGAAATCTGTAACATACCATCCAAACAAGTCTGGTGATCATTTTGGTTCATTTTTTAATATTCCAATACAAAAAAATCTTCAATATCGAATATGTTATTTTACATATCGCTCCTTTAAACAGTAAATGTGAAGAAGCATACTTTCTGTTGTGTTTTATGATGTTGTCTTTTAAATGCTGCTAAACCAGCTTCAGACCATCACTACACCAGTTTAAACCAGCATAGATGTGTTAACTAAGCTTCACTTACAAAACCAATCGAAACATGTCATTTGACCAGGGGTGCCCAAACTTTTGCACACGAATGTAGAAACCAATGCATCTGGCCAAACAGATTCATCTTCAGACCCCAAGCACGCATTTCATCCTCACAACACAACCTCCCAACCCATCAACCCCCCCTCCCTCCATCGCAGGCCAGTGTGAAGTTTGTTTGCAAACTCCGCTGAGCTGAGTTTCCAGTGGGCTGGTGAGAGAGGGCGAGGAGGAGGTGGGTGTGTTTGTGAATCTGGGGGGAGGTTCCCTCTCGCACACGCAGAGGTAAATCTCCTCTCACACCCTCCTCTCTCCGGCTCTCTCCCTCTCTCTGTCTCTCTCCCTCTCCTTCTCCTCACTCTCTGCTCGCTCGCCCCGCGGTTCAGGTCGGGCACTATGCCGCCTGTGGGAGCTCTGAGGCTGGCTGTGCTCTCCTCGCTGTTCTCTGCCTGTCTGCTCTCTCCGGACGAGTCTCCGCTGCTGAAGCCCAAAGTGCTGATCGCCATCGTGGCCAGGAACGCAGCGCACAGCCTGCCGCACTACCTGGGCTGCATCGAGAGGCTGGAATACCCCAAAGAGAGAATCGCTATCTGGTGAGAGATGAAATGCTTTAACTAGTAAAACTTTGTCTCGCGCAGTTTCAGGTGACAGCGTTAGTGTGAATGATTGTGTTGTAGGCTGAACGCTGCAGGCTGTGTAGGATGCTGTAGGACGCAGGTACTGTGGGTAACAGTGGTGCTGTTGGTGATTTGGTGCTGGTAGTGTTGTTGATGGATGTGTTTTATTGGTGCTGATGATGATGCTGATGGTGGTCTGGTGGTGGTGGTGTTGGTGGTGTTGGTGCATGTTATTGATAGTGCTGTTGGCTAAGTTGATGCTGTTAGTGGTGGTTTGGTTGGTTGTACTGCTGAAGATAGTGTTGATGTTTGTAACAGTGTTGGTTGTGATATTGGTGGTGCTGGTAATAGATTTCTTGCTTTTGGAGGTTTCAGATGTGATGCTGTTTGTAGGCACTGCTGACTGTTGGTGAGACTGTTTATAGATATGGTGTTTGTAGTTTTTGGAGTTTGCGTTGGGGTTTTGGTGATGATGGTGCTGATGGTAATAGTGTTTTAGTTCACGTTTGTGTTTTTGGCTCTGATGTTGGTGGTTTTGGTGTTAGTGGTGTTGTTGGTAATGTTGGTGTTTTGGTGATAATGTTTTGAGTTTTGACTCTGATGTTGGTAGTTTTGGTGTTAGTGGTGTTGTTGGTAATGTTGGTGTTTTGGTGATAATGTTTTGAGTTTTGACTCTGATGTTGGTGGTTTTGGTGTTAGTGGTGTTGTTGGTGTTTTTTGTTGGTGTATTGGTGATAATGTTTTGAGTTTTGACTCTGATGTTGGTGGTTTTGGTGTTAGTGGTGTTGTTGGTAATGTTGGTGTTTTGGTGATAATGTTTTGAGTTTTGACTCTGATGTTGGTGGTTTTGGTGTTAGTGGTGTTGTTGGTGTTTTTTGTTGGTGTATTGGTGATAATGTTTTGAGTTTTGACTCTGATGTTAGTGGTTTTGGTGTTAGTAGTGCTGTTGGTAATATTGGTGTTTTGGTGATAATGTTTTGAGTTTTGACTCTGATGTTAGTGGTTTTGGTGTTAGTGGTGTTGTTGGTAATGTTGGTGTTTTGGTGATAATGTTTTGAGTTTTGACTCTGATGTTAGTGGTTTGGTGTTAGTGGTGTTGTTGGTAATGTTGGTGTTTTGGTGATAATGTTTTGAGTTTTGACTCTGATGTTAGTGGTTTTGGTGTTAGTGGTGTTGTTGGTAATGTTGGTGTTTTGGTGATAATGTTTTGAGTTTTGACTCTGATGTTAGTGGTTTTGGTGTTAGTGGTGTTGTTGGTAATGTTGGTGTTTTGGTGATAATGTTTTGAGTTTTGACTCTGATGTTAGTGGTTTTGGTGTTAGTGGTGTTGTTGGTAATGTTGGTGTTTCGGTGATAATGTTTTGAGTTTTGACTCTGATGTTGGTGGTTTTGGTGTTAGTGGTGTTGTTGGTAATGTTGGTGTTTGGGTGATAATGTTTTGAGTTTTGACTCTGATGTTGGTGGTTTTGGTGTTAGTGGTGTTGTTGGTAATGTTGGTGTTTCGGTGATAATATTTTGACTCTGTTGTTGGTGGTTTTAATGTTAGTGGTGTTGTTGGTAATGTTGGTGTTTTGGTGATAATGTTTTGAGTTTTGACTCTGATGTTGGTGGTTTTGGTGTTAGTGGTGTTGTTGGTGTTTCGGTGATAATGTTTTGACTCTGTTGTTGGTGGTTTTGGTGTTAATGTTGGGGTTTTAGTTGGTGTTTTGGTGGTAATGTTTTGACTCTGTTGTTGGTGGTTTTGGTGTTAATGTTGGGGTTTTAGTTGGTGTTTTGGTGATAATGTTTTGACTCTGTTGTTGGTGGTTTTGGTGTTAATGTTGGGGTTTTAGTTGGTGTTTTGGTGATAATGTTTTGACTGTTGTTGGTGGTTTTGGTGTTAATGTTGGGGTTTTAGTTGGTGTATTGGTGATATTGTTTTGAGTTTTGACTCTGATGTTGGTGGTTTTGGTATTAGCGGTGGTGTTATTATTGATGTGTTTGATATTGTTTTTGGTGTCAGTGGTGCTGTTGGTAGTATTAATGTTTTTGGAGCTGTTGGTGGTATTAAAAGTTTTTGGGGCTGTTGTTAGTTTTGATGTTTATGGTGATGTTCTGGTGTTTTGGTAGGTAGTTTGATGTTTGTGGTATTAGTGGTGCTGTTGGTAGTAGTAGTATTATTTTGGTGTTAGTGGTCATCATGGTAGTGTTAGTATTTTTGGTGTTTTTGTTGGTGTTTTGGTGTTAATGGTGCGGTTGGTGCTATTAGAAGTTTTGAGGCTGTTGGTAGTTTTGGTGTTAGTGGTGCTGTTAGTATTACTAATGTTTTTGCTCATATTAATGTTTTTGCTACTGCTGTTGTAGTTTTGGGGCTGTTGGTAGTTTTGGTGTTATTACTGCTGATGTAGTTTGGGGGGTGTTGGTTTTGGTGTTATTAGTGCTGTAATGTTTTTGATAGTGTTGGTGTTTTTAGTGTCAGTGGTTCACATGGTTTTTGGGATTTTGGTGTTTTTAGTGGTTTGGGACTGCTGTTGGTGGTATTAGTGTATTTGGTGCTCCTGTTTTCTGTGATGGTGTTGGTATTTGTGGTTTTGGTGTTATTGGCACTGTTGTATTTTTAGGGCTGTTGTTGGTGGTTTTAGTGATTTTGGGCTGTTGTTGGTGGTTAGGTGTTAGTGTTGCTGTTGTATTTTTATGGCTGTTGGTGGTTTTAGTGATTTTGGGGCTGTTTGTGGTTTTAGTGATTTTGGGCTGTTGTTGGTGGTTTTAGTGGTTTTGGGGTCGTTGTTGGTGGTTAGGTGTTAGTATTGCTGTTGTATTTTTGGGGCTGTTGGTGGTATTAGAGTTTTTGGTGCTTCTGTTGTTTGTGATGGTGTTGGTCATGTTGATGGATTTGTGTCAGTTTTGATGTTAGTGGAGCTCTTGGTGGTGTTTGTGGGACTATTGGTGGTGGTTTTGATAATTGTGTTGCTGTTGTATTTTTGTTACTGTTGATGGTGGTTTTGATGTTAGCATTACTGTTGTAGTTTTGGGGCTGTTGGTGTTTTTGGGGCTGTTGTTGGTGGTTTTAGTGGTTTTGGGGCTTTTGTTGGTGGTTTTGGTGTTAGTGTTGCTGTTGTATTTTTAGGGCTGTTGGTGGTTTTAGTGATTTTGGGGCTGTTGTTGGTGGTTTTAGTGGTTTTGGGGCTTTTGTTGGTGGTTTTGGTGTTAGTGTTACTGTTGTATTTTTAGGGCTGTTGTTGGTGGTTTTAGTGGTTTTGGGGCTTTTGTTGGTGGTTTTGGTGTTAGTGTTGCTGTTGTATTTTTAGGGCTGTTGGTGGTGGTTTTAGTGGTTTTGGGGCTGTTGTTGGTGGTTTTAGTGGTTTTGGGGCTTTTGTTGGTGGTTTTGGTGTTAGTGTTGCTGTTGTATTTTTAGGGCTGTTGTTGGTGGTTTTAGTGGTTTTGGGGCTTTTGTTGGTGGTTAGGGGTTAGTGTTGCTGTTGTATTTTTAGGGCTGTTGTTGGTGGTTTTAGTGGTTTTGGGGCTGTTGTTGATGGTTTTGGTGTTAGTGTTGTTGTATTTTTGCGGCTGTTGGCGGCATTAGTGTTTTGGTGCCTCTGTTTCGGTAATGGTGTTGGTATTCTTGGTTGATTTGTGTTGGATTTCATATTAGTGTTGCTGTTGGTGGTATTAGTGTTTTTGGGACTGTTGGTGGTGGTTTTCGTGTTAGTGTTGCTGTTGTAGTTTTGGGACGGTTGTTGGTGGAATTGGTGTTTTTGGAAGTGTTAGTGGTGGTTTTCATGTTAGTGTTGCTGTTGTAGTTTTGGGATTGTTGTTGGTGGAATTGGTGTTTTTGGGACTGTTGGTGGTGGTTTTGATGTTAGCATTACTGTTGTAGTTTTGGGGTTGTTGATAATGGTATTGGTGTTTTTGGAAGTGTTGGTGGTGGTTTTTGTGTTAGTGTTGCTGTTGTATTTTTTAGGGTTGTTGATGGTGGGATTGGTGTTTTTGGAAGTGTTGGTGGTGGTTTTTGTGTTAGTGTTGCTGTTGTATTTTTGGGACGGTTGTTGGTGGAATTGGTGTTTTTGCAAGTGTTAGTGGTGGTTTTCGTGTTAGTGTTGCTGTTGTAGTTTTGGGATTGTTGTTGGTGGTGTTGGTGTTTTTGGGACAGTTGTTGGTGGTTTTGTTGTTAGTGTTGATGTATTTTTTAGATTGTTGGTGGTTTTAATGTTAGCATTGCTGTTGTATTTTTGGGGTTGTTGTAGGTGGTATTGGTGGTTTTTGACTGTTGTTGGTGGTTTTGTTGTTAGTATTGATTTTGTATTTTTGGGGTTAGTGGTGGTATTGGTGTTTTTTGACTGTTGTTGGTGGTCGTCATGTTAATGTTGCTGTTGTATTTTTGGGGTTGTTGTTGGTGGTTTTGATGTTAGTGATGCTGTTATATTTCTGGGGTTGTTGTTGGTGGTGTTGGTGTTTTTGGGACTGTTGTTGGTGGTCGTCATGTTAATGTTGCTGTTGTATTTTTGGGGTTGTTGTTGGTGGTTTTGATGTTAGTGATGCTGTTATATTTCTGGGGTTGTTGTTGGTGGTGTTGGTGTTTTTGGGACTGTTGTTGGTGGTCGTCGTGTTAATGTTGCTGTTGTATTTTTGGGGTTGCTGTTGGTGGTATTAGTGTTTTGCTGCCTCTGTTTCTGTGATGGTGTTGGTATTGTTGGTGGTTTGTGTTGGTGTCTGGCTGGGATAGTGCTGTTGGTGGAGCTGCTGAAGCACACAGTGGGGATCCCATTGAAAAGTTGTCTCTAATGAAAGCCTTGAGCCAGAAGAGGGTTGGCCAGAAGAGCGTGAGGCAACCTGCTGCGCGCTTTTACGCATGTCTGCCCGCCTTTAACTGCATGTTAAATGGAGATGAAAGGCATTTGCTGGCTAAGCAGTGCAGGCTGTTTTCCTTCTCCAACATCAAAACCGGCGCCCAGCCCTTAGAGAACCAGCAGGTGACTGCAGGTAACGTGGCCAGGGTGCACTGCAGGTCTACATGTAGCCTAAATATGGAGGTATCCACATCAGCTATGCAGGGTGTAGTGCATCTGTAGACAGGTTGTAATGCAGGTATGTCTTTTGTTTCTACGCTGGCTGCACCTGGATGTCATGTGTAATTACAGCATAATGACATGGATGAACATCTGGCAAACATGAACGAGACTTCTTTTTAACACCGCTGGGGTCTAAGAGATGCATGGGTTTGCAAACAGCTTTCATTTCTTAATCCTTTTTAATGACGGTTGAATTTAGTCAATTACATGTTCCCTCCCTCATTCCCATATTCTTTCATTCACTCATCCACTTGCTTTCCCTGCACATATCTCTTTACTGCACATTTACTGTAAAATATCATAGCTGTCCAATGAAAACGGCAGCTGCTCTTTATATCCTGAGAAAGTTTCATGATGAATGGACCAATAGAAACGCTCCAAAATAGCTTTGAAAAAAAATCTGGTTCCATTGATGTACATTAAAAGCCACTATATGAACAGGTTTGTCAATGCTTTCAATAGCATTGCGCCCTTGTGCTGCTTGTTAATGTTGGAGTGGAGCTGAAAATGGATTACAACACTGCCATCTAGTGACCAAAGGTTTAAACTCAACACACAATGATTTACTGTCTGCCAGGAATCTGTTTATTAATACTGTGTTTTTGAGAATCGATACAATATCACTAAACATAATATCCTGATATTTGATATTTCGATATTTTCTTACACCCCTGGTGACGATACACATGTTGGGGTGAAGCCTGGCCTCAAAACTGTCCTATAACAATGTCTCAGGCATTGGACCATGTATGCATAAGCGTTTCATTTAATAACTTTCTGTCAGGGAGCTTTTAGAGGTGGACGTCTGGTTCCATTCACCACCACTGTAAGAATTCTGACTTGGCAAGTTTGTCTGGAAAATAACGTCTCACACCAAACACCTCTAAATGGCTTTGTTTACATCGTAACTATTTAATTATGTGGAATATTTGAGGAAATCAGTGGAGCTCCTCTTTAAAAAGGACTTTCTGTGTTGAACATTCTGTTCTGTAGGCAGATTAGTTGTCTGGACCATTTGCAATCTCACATTACAAAAACATAACAAACTCCAAAACATAATCAGACAGCATGACACCTATGTATCTATCATCTGCCCATCTAACCAATCAGTAAATGGGAGCGGAATAGTACCCATGAGTGGTTTTGGCTTAGAAAGATGAGGCGATTTTATTGTGTTCAGGCTGGCCGTAGCTTCTGCGTGGGGTGTGTTAATGAAAGAATAGGCCTGACGTTTGCTGGATTATGGTTTTGGGTTCAGTCTACATAAACCCTGTTGTTACACCACTGTGGGTCAGTGGGATTTCTCAGTGTGCATGTGTGTGCACAGGATGTGTGTAGGATTGTCTCTGTAGTCAGGGGTGCTAATTTGATCTCATAAGTGGGGAGGACTAACATTGAGAGGCTAAAGCTTACACGCCACACAGCAGCTAGAAATGTATACAGTACTGGGCACAAGTTTTGAGTGTTTGAGTACATTATTATATTTAAAAAGCAAGTTTTCAAACTGTATTAATACAGTAAGTAGTGCTTTTACATACGTCAGTGTGTATTTAACCCTTTCCAAGCTTCTCCTTGTGGAAACAACCCAGTATTATTATCAGTTCTCATCTAATACCTGCTTTGACTGCTCAGTACTTCATTAAGCTAAATCAAGATTTGCTGCTGAAGGAACAGAACACATTCATACAATGTCTGGGGCGTCCAGGAGAAATCTGGAACTACACTTTGTTCTTCAAACTGGAGCTCAAGATCTGATCTACTTCTCTCACAATAACATATTTATGATACTTTGTATTGTATGTATGATTATTTACATCTGTTCTAATCAGATCTGGTTCTTACTGGTGAACATACACTAATGATACTGGGTTGTTTATAGAAGGAGAAGCTTGGAAAGGGTTAAATAAACAAACTGATGTATGTAGAAGCACTACTTACTCTATTAATACTGTTTAATATTTAAATAATAAAGTGTTTTGTGGAGTAAATAAAAGTTTCCTGTCTGGGAAAAAAGCTTTTTAAATATGAAAATGTCCCCAAGTGTCCTAAAACTTTTGCACAGTGCTGTAGATCTACTAAATTAGAGAAATATCGGTGGATCAAATATTTGGGCTGGTTGACGCTGCTTCATAGCAATAATCCACTCAAGGTTGTGTGATTTCACAGTGAATTCAGCTTAACTTGCATCCTGGGACAACCACTGTTATGTGTGGATGACTTACTGCTCTAGAAAGAAAGAGAGAGAGAAAGTAGGAGAGAGAAAGAGAGAAAGAGAGAGAGAGAGAGAGAGAGAGAGGAAAGAGAAAGAGATGGAGCAAAAGAATAGCAAGAATGCAGAAACCGAGGATGGAGAGAGAGTGTGTGTGTGTGTGTGTGTGTGTGTGTGTGTGTGTGTGTGTCCGTGTCTCCATCAGAGGGTCCCTCCAGCGTTCGTTTGCTGAACAAACAGAGAGTTTGGACAGCAGATAGCAAGAGAAGGACAGAAAAGAGAGAGAGAGAGAGAGACTCTCACTGCCCTGCTAAAGAATGCTGGGAATTAGACTGAAGGATAGACTTGGGGGCTGGGTGGGCTGGTGAGTGTAGTTACCCAGGGTCTCCGTGAGAGGATTAGCAATCCACATTCCATCAAACTAGCACAGCACACAACATTTTTTCCTTGGCGGTATCAGATCACTGATTGACCAAGAGTGTTTTTCTCTGCTCTCTGATTGGTCACCGAGGTCAGATTATAGCCAACGATTGACCCAGACAAGCTTCTGGCTGTTTGAGTTGTTTGGGTGTGATGTTGGTGAGTGGAGATTACTAGTGGTCTGGTCTAGTGCTTAGAAGGACTGAAGCAGAGTGATACAAGGGCACATATAGCATCATATTTGAAAGTATAGTATCACAATACACATAGTATATATACCCTGAAACAATTAGGAGAGTCCCACAGAGACGTGGACAGGCTGGGTGTGGATATATATGAGTAGTGAATAGTAGTAGGGCTGTGTATTGGCAAGAACCTCGCAATACGATACGTATCGTGATACAGAGGTCACGATTCAATATATCGCGATATACTGTGATACTGCAAGCAAAGTGATGTATTGGGATTTTTTAAATCATACTATACTATACTAATCCTACTATACTAGACTATACTAGTCTTAGTCAGCTCTTCCAACCAGTGTGGGACAGTTCCAGCCATGTGATGTTTGCAGTGCCTAGCTGGAAGATCCCATCCGCCCCAGAGAAGACAGTCGGTATGTATGGTGTACGTGATCTGCAAGGATGGATTCGGACCCAAATCGGTTGAGAGTGTCTTTCTAATGGATGAGTGGGTCCAGAGAATGCCACCAAAACATTCCCCAGACCTGAACGCTGCCCGCTGCCGCCATCCAAAGTAGGGAGTGGCCATAATAATGTGACTCAACTGTGTTCACACAAACAGGTTGATTGCAAACAGGTGATGAGGGTTAGAACTCGGGAGACGATGACCAGGAAGGCTGTTGGACGATGGGGAGCATTTGGTCATGACATTATTAGGAGGTACATTATGGGAAGTATGGTTGGAGGACTCGATGGAGGAGGCGCAGGAGAAGAACCTAGAAGTGTGACGTTATGTTGGATAACACAATAGTATGTGGACTCGGAGCTCACAGACTGGTCAGCAGCTCTGCCTAGACTTTCTCTCTTTAACCTTCAGCCTATGTGTGTTTTACTGTACTGCCTAGTGTTCTGTCAGTGTATTGAAAATATGGTGTTGGCTTTATTGTAGATTTTAAAGGTATGTAGACTTTAAAACAAGCACACAGGGGTCTTTACCACTGCCAGATTATTCTACTACACAGATGTGTGTTGAGACTGTGGTCAGAGATTAGACTGAACAGAGAGGGAAAGAGTGAGAGAAGTTGAGACTGAGCTTAGAGCTTAGAGCTACAGATAAAGATAAGAGAGAGATTTCAGAATTGTGAACATGCAGGATCACTCTGAATTACTGTATAAACAGTGATCAGACTTTCATGGGATAAACTGAGTTTGTGTGTGTGTGTTTAACGAAGCAGGAGTGTATGTGTTAAATGAGTCCAGGAGAGAATGTCCTCAGGCTGAGGTTTAATCACAGATGCTCTGAATCACAGTTGAGTTACCGCCAGCAACATAAACCAGTACCTACAAACACATGTGATCTGGAGTCACTGGGGATGAAACTGATTACTAGCTTGTGTGTTTCTGAAAGGTTTCCTACTGCACTACGTACCAGAGCAAGATCTGTAATGTTACTCTGTGTGATGGGATTACTGGAGATCTGTATCATTTCCCCACAATTCCCACAAGTACACAATCAATAACAATAAGAACACAGATCATGACTGTTTGTTTAATTAATGTGAGCTGGATTAGAACAGGACTATTACTGAGGGAGCTCTTAGTTCATCAGATTACAGCAACACATTCATTTTACGATTATTACTTTCAGACTAAAATCCACACACTGCAGATTCATACTGGATTAAAATCACTCCACAGTTATTACTGTCAGACTGTAAACACTACACACACTGCAGATTCATACTGGATTAAAATCACTCCACTGTTATTACTGTCAGACTGTAAACACTACACACACTGCAGATTCATACTGGATTAAAATCACTCCACTGTTATTACTGTCAGACTGTAAACACTACACACACTGCAGATTCATACTGGATTATAATCACTCCACAGTTATTACTGTCAGACTGTAAACACTACACACACTGCAGATTCATACTGGATTAAAATCACTCCACAGTTATTACTGTCAGACTGTAAACACTACACACACTGCAGATTCATACTGGATTATAATCACTCCACAGTTATTACTGTCAGACTGTAAACACTACACACACTGCAGATTCATACTGGATTATAATCACTCCACTGTTATTACTGTCAGACTGCAAACACTACACACACTGCAGATTCATACTGGATTATAATCACTCCACAGTTATTACTGTCAGTCTGTAAACACTACACACACTGCAGATTCATACTGAATTATAATCACTCCACTGTTATTACTGTCAGACTGTACACACTACACACACTGCAGATTCATACTGGATTAAAATCACTTCACAGTTATTACTGTCAGACTGTAAACACGACACACACTGCAGATTCATACTGGATTAAAATCACTCCACAGTTATTACTGTCAGATAGTAAACACTACACACACTGCAGATTCATACTGGATTATAATCACTCCACTGTTATTACTGTCAGACTGCAAACACTACACACACTGCAGATTCATACTGGATTAAAATCTTTCCTCAATTTTTACTGTTAGACTGTAAACACTACACACACTGCAGATTCATACTGGATTAAAATCACTCCACTGTTATTACTGTCAGACTGCAAACACTACACACACTGCAGATTCATACTGGATTAAAATCACTCCACAGTTATAACTGTCAGACTGTTAACACTATACATACTGCAGATTCATACTGGATTAAAATCTTTCCTCAAGTATTACTGGTAGACTGTAAACACTACACACACTACAGATTCATACTGGATTAAAATCACTCCACAGTTATTACTGTCAGACTGTAAATACTACACACACTGCAGATTCATACTGGATTAAAATCACTCCACAGTTATTACTGTCAGACTGTAAACACTACACACACTGCAGATTCATACTGGATTAAAATCACTCCACACTATTACTGTCAGACTGTAAATACTACACACACTGCAGATTCATACTGGATTAAAATCACTCCACAGTTATTACTGTCAGACTGTAAACACTCCACACACTGCACATTCATACTGGATTAAAATCACTCCACAGTTATTACTGTCAGACTGTAAACACTACACACACTGCAAATTCATACTGGATTAAAACCACTCCACAGTTATTACTGTCAGACTGTAAATACTACACACACTGCAGATTCATACTGGATTAAAATCACTTCACAGTTATTACTGTCAGACTGTAAACACGACACACACTGCAGATTCATACTGGATTAAAATCACTCCACAGTTATTACTGTCAGACTGCAAACACTATAAACACTGCAGATTCATACTGGATTAAAATCACTCCACAGTTATAACTGTCAGACTGTTAACACTATACATACTGCAGATTCATACTGGATTAAAATCTTTCCTCAATTATTACTGTTAGACTGTAAACACTACACACACTGCAGATTCATACTGGATTAAAATCACTCCACAGTTATTACTGTCAGTCTGTAAACACTACACACACTGCAGATTCATACTGGATTAAAATCACTCCACAGTTATTACTGTCAGACTGTAACCACTACACACACTGCAGATTCATACTGGATTAAAATCACTCCACAGTTATTACTGTCAGACTGTGAACACTACACACACTGCAAATTCATACTGGATTAAAACCACTCCACAGTTATTACTGTCAGACTGTAAACACTACACACACTGCAGATTCATACTTGATTAAAATCACTCCACAGTTATTACTGTCAGACTGTAAACACTACACACACTGCAGATTCATACTGGATTAAAATCACTCCACAGTTATAACTGTCAGACTGTTAACACTATACATACTGCAGATTCATACTGGATTAAAATCTTTCCTCAATTATTACTGTTAGACTGTAAACACGACACACACTGCAGATTCATACTGGATTAAAATCACTCCACAGTTATTACTGTCAGTCTGTAAACACTACACACACTGCAGATTCATACTGGATTAAAATCACTCCACAGTTATTACTGTCAGACTGTAAACACTACACACACTGCAGATTCATACTGGATTAAAATCACTCCACACTATTACTGTCAGACTGTAAATACTACACACACTGCAGATTCATACTGGATTAAAATCACTCCACAGTTATTACTGTCAGACTGTAAACACTACACACACTGCACATTCATACTGGATTAAAATCACTCCACAGTTATTACTGTCAGACTGTAAACACTACACACACTGCAAATTCATACTGGATTAAAACCACTCCACAGTTATTACTGTCAGACTGTAAATACTACACACACTGCAGATTCATACTGGATTAAAATCACTTCACAGTTATTACTGTCAGACTGTAAACACGACACACACTGCAGATTCATACTGGATTAAAATCACTCCACAGTTATTACTGTCAGACTGTAAACACTATAAACACTGCAGATTCATACTGGATTAAAATCACTCCACAGTTATAACTGTCAGACTGTTAACACTATACATACTGCAGATTCATACTGGATTAAAATCTTTCCTCAATTATTACTGTTAGACTGTAAACACTACACACACTGCAGATTCATACTGGATTAAAATCACTCCACAGTTATTACTGTCAGTCTGTAAACACTACACACACTGCAGATTCATACTGGATTAAAATCACTCCACTGTTATTACTGTCAGACTGTAACCACTACACACACTGCAGATTCATACTGGATTAAAATCACTTCACACTATTACTGTCAGACTGTAAACACTACACACACTGCAGATTCATACTGGATTAAAATCACTCCACAGTTATTACTGTCAGACTGTAAATACTACACACACTGCAGATTCATACTGGATTAAAATCACTCCACAGTTATTACTGTCAGTCTGTAAATACTACACACACTGCAGATTCATACTGGATTATAATCACTCCACAGTTATTACTGTCAGACTGTAAACACTACACACACTGCAGATTCATACTGGATTAAAATCACTCCACAGTTATTACTGTCAGACTGTAAACACTACACACACTGCAGATTCATACTGGATTAAAATCACTCCACAGTTATTAGCTCAGTAGTGTTTTACTCTTTTGACGTTGATGTAATTTCACGCTGTACAATGGACAGACACAGATGTTTCACCTTCATGTGAGTCACCTTTGTTGGAATGAAGGGCATTCTGGGTATTTGAGCATGTATGCAGAGGCATGTTGGGTAACACTGAGGATTAAAGCAAAACCACAGACAAAGGCTGAATGTCAGCTGTGGGCCTGTGAGTAATTATGTTTACCTCATTGTTGCTGGGTCTCTCCTTTGGGGGAGGTTTAGGGGTGGGGGGCTAAGCGGTCTGCTGTTTCTGTGCTGTATGTACGTGTGTGATATTATATCAGAAGCAAGCGTTCTCAACATCTGTCGAAGTGGCGTAAAAACAAAGATCATGTGGAAGTGATTTCCATCAGTTAAACTATCATTACATGTTTTATTGGTGTGTAAAGCAGAGCTTTATGTTCATATGGTTTTCTAATGATAATGCAGCGCCGTATCAGTTTATGTAAGCATTCGTGTGTCCTCCTTTCTCCTGTCCCTCACTGCCAGCTCCTCTCCTGCTCTCTGTTCTGCTCCACTGCTCTCCATAAAACACAAATATGTGCTGTACTGAGCCAGAACCAGATTGAGAACCACAGCCGTGCCCATTCCAGCTCTGATCATCTCCATACACCTAACCAGCCCCGCTCAAAGACCCAGATACAAGCAGCCAGTCTGGACTGCAGCTACAGAAAGCAGACAACCTCTGACCTGGAGAGGGTTCACAGCAGAGGATGGTCTGTGTTAGTGTTGTGTAGAAGTGGATGCTGTCAGTGAAAAGAAGCAGTGATGCATGAATATGTTTTATATATGTTATATATTAATACTAATACTAATATCAATACATAAATGTAGAAGTAGCATTTTATATATATATATATATATATATATATATATATATATATATATATATATATATATATATATATATATATATATAGTGCTACGTACTGTTTAACCTCAAGTTATTATTTATTAATTTATATATTTTTTATATATATACACATATATTTACATATTCAGCCTATTTAGCCTAAAGTTAAAAAAGTGTATAGGGAGCCTGGAAAGCACAGTGTAGGACAGCCTATCAGAACAGACTTCATTTACATGAATTATAGATGTTTTAGTGCTTCGGAGAAAAGAATTAAAACCAGGATAGATGTAGGTTATGGGTTCTTTAGAGAACCGCAGTTCTGTCGTGTTTGCTGTATGACACATCTCTCTTGAGGCATGTCTGTCTACAGCTGTGCATTCACATGAGAGAGAAAGAGAGAGAATGAAAGAGAGAGAGAGACAGAGAGAGAGAGACAGAGAGAGAGGCAGAGAGAGAGAGAGAGAGAGAGAGAGAGAGAGAGAGATGGAGAAAGAGACAGAGAGAGTGAGAGACAAAAAGACAAGCAGAGAGAGAGACAGAGAAAGAGATGGAAAGAGAGACAGAGAGCGCAACAGAGAGAGAGAGAGAGATGGAGAGAGAGGCAGTGAGAGACAGACAGAGAGAGCGCAACAGAGAGAGAGGGAGGGAGAGAGAGAGACAGACAGATAGAAACAGAGAGAGATAGAGGAAGTGCGGAAGAGAGAGAAAGATAGAGAGAGACAGAGACAAAGTGAGAGAGGGAGAGAGAGAAATGGAGAAAAAGAGAGAGAGAGACAGAGAGAGAGAGAGCGCAACAGAAAGAGAGAGATGGAGAGACAGAGAGTGGCAGAGAGAGATAGAGAGAGGCAGAGAGAGAGACAGAAAGAGATGGAGAGAGAGACAGAGAGAGTGACAGAGAGAGAGAGAGAGATATGGAGAGAGAGAGACAGAAAGAGATGCAGAGAGAGACAGAGAAAGATGGAGAGAGAGACAGAGAAAGAGAGGGAGAGAGAGACAGAGAGAGCACAACAAAAAGAGAGATGGAGAGAGAGACAGAGAGAGTGACAGAGAGAGATATATGGAGAGAGAGAGAGAGAAAGAGAGGCAGAGAGAGAGACAGAGAGAGAGACAGAAAGAGATGGAGAGAGGCAGAGAAAGAGATGGAGAGACAGAGAGAGCGCAACAGAAAGAGAGAGATGGAGAGAGACAGAGTGACAGAGAGAGAGAGAGAAAGAGAGATATTCTAACACTGAGACTAAGAGGAGGAGAGACAGTGGGTAGAAAAAAAATATATATATAAAAGAAGACTTAAAGATATCAGTGTCTTCAATGTCTACATATACGTGTGAAGAAATCCCTACAAATGATTTGCTTGTTTGCTAAACTATCACTATAACCTGTAAATGTGAAGAAGAAGGTAAAACAGGGACGGGGGACGTGAGAGCCTCCGTTTTACAGTGTATATAATTTGGCCCCTCTGAGTCAGGGGGGACCAATGACTGCAGTGATTTAGTGCAGAGCTTCAAAAAGCAAACGCGTTATAATGGAAGGCTCCACGTTTGCCAGTGTGTGCAAATGTGATCATGAGATGTGAGCATGGTGTTCTCATACATACTAACCTGGAGGTGAAACTGATCTCAGTGCACTCAAATCCAGAGTTCTGGAGAAAACATCAGTGTTGTTACAAACTCACGACAGCACAAACACTTCAGTAGCAACAGTAGTACACAGTAGCCAGTGCAGTTTTTCAGTACTATTAAAATCAGAGAGCGCTAAAAGGTTCTCTGGAGCAGTTTTGTTGAAGAACAAGTTCCCTAAAGAACCTTCAAGTTTAGGCCTTCCAGACCAGCTGGAGAGCCAATTGTTTTGGATGTTAGATCTCCAGCACCACAATACCATGCTGTAGATGATGTACTGGGGCTGAGCGATTTGGGAAGAATGTCTAATTGTGATATGTCTGGCTGTGATTTAAATTGTAATGGTTTTCTATAAATTGAAGCCCTGTTATGTTCTTTAGGCCAGTTGTCAGGCCTTGTTTTGCTCCCCCTGTCATCTCCATGTGCTTCTGTTTGTTTTGATTCTAAGCTCTTCCTTTCCTCTTCCTTTGTAATGCGCCTTACCTGTTCCAAGTCTGTGGCTCCTCTCCTTTCCAGGTGTTCCTTGTCCCCCCCTCAGTATTTACAACCCCTGGATTGTAGATTGTAGACTTTCATTATTTTTTTTAAATATTTTTATTGTCATACACAAGCATACATGTCATTGTGAGCCATATTTCAATCTTTTTGCGTATATGTGTACAGACACATACATCAAAACTGCCATATAATAATAATAATAATAATAATAATAATAATAATAATAATAATAATAATAATAATAATAATAATAATAATAATAATAATAATAACAATAACAATAATAATAATAAAAACTTAATTTAAACAAACAAATAAAATAAATACATTAAAATGAATAAATAAATTAATTAAGTTGTGATTACTGTAATTTAGTGCTAGAGTGTGAAGAAGGGGGTCCATGTGCGAATATATTGACAAGTATCATCTTTAAGTGTATGTCTATTTTTTCCAAGTAGAGAAATAGGGCAATGTCTTTAAGCCAGCGTTCAAGGTGGAGGTGGAGCAGCACTTTTCCACTGAATCTAAACAAGACGTCTGGCTAAGCGGGCACACAAAGCAAGGGCATCAGAACATGCAGCTGAAAAAGTACAGTCTTGATTATTGTTTTTTTTTTTTTTTACCTGTTTATACAAACTATTTGCAGCTTGTCAGAAAGAGTTTTATCGTATGATCATTTTATACACATACATTCAAAGATTTTTTTTTATGTATGAATAAGATTAATGACCCCAAACTTTTAATGGGAAGCATATCATTGCATCAAAGTTTTTTACTCTGGTTAGAGGTTCATGGAACAGGATATTATCAATTATTTTGGAACTGCTGTGAAAGATGCACTATGAAGGACTTGGGGATTTGGGGACCCCTCTGGTGGGAATGTGTTATTGCATGAAACTTGTGGAAGAGCATTTTCTAACATGGTTTGTGCTTCAGGCCCTCATAAGTGAATCAATCTGGTCACTTCCCATGTACCGATAGAGAATTCAAAGAGAACTCAGTCAAAACTTGGTGGAGGACATGTCTTCTGAGCATGTAAGCCTGTGCAGGTGACATTAATGTGTCCTGGCTCAGTTCTTATTTCAGTTTCATCATAATGTTTTACACAGCGCTGCTTTCATGCCTTGCAGAAATGTCAGCAGGCGTGTGTTTAGTGGGACTTACTGGGTCCTAGTGGATTCAGTTTTTAAAGACCGACCTGGTGTGTGAACATTACTGAATGGCAAGCAAGGGAATAGCGGGGTGTGTGTGTGTGTGTGTGAGGTGGTCTCTGTTGACTGAGAGTGGTCGTGTGGAATTTGACTGCAGTTTTTATGACACCCCCCCCACCCCCACCCCCCCTCCAACCTAAAGACGGCCACGTCAGCACACACACACACATTCACAACAAACCTCAAAGGTTTAACACGACAGGGTGGCTTGTTCTTCAGGGTCTTTCACTTGAAACAGTTATATGTAAAAGTCCTCAATTCAGATATATTCAAATGTTTTTTCTAACATGTATAACATATCTATTTTTTTCTACTACATTTAGTGCACAGTTACTGTTTATATGAGTTTAAATATTAGTTACAATGTTAAATGTGCCATAATTTTTGCACAGGCCACATTTTATGTTTTTTAAACACCAATCAGAATGCATTAAATTGTCTATTTTAAACATTGGCCGACACTCTTAGTAGAGTGAGTGAAGGTGTACATCAAGGCAAGTTAACCCACCTTACCAGAATACCAGCAGCATAACTGGTCACCAGCAAAACCAGCAGCATATCGTCGCTGTCCAATTAAACCATTTTTGTTGATTTTTATTTTTGTACATCATTTGAACACGACAGCTGCCGTTTACATTGTTTACAATATGATAAATGGACCAATAGAAATACTTCAAAATCATTTGGAAAAAAATCTGGTTCCATTAACTTGCATTGAAAGTAAAGACCTCTCCTGTAAAGTTCCCATTTTGGAGATACTTGTTTTTCATTGGACAGTGACGATATATTGTGTTTAATATGGTGGTATGCTTGTAATGCAGCCGTAACTATGCTGGGTCACCAGCTAAACCAGATTAGCCGGTCTGGTGCTGGTTTATTGCTGGTTTTAAGCTTGTCTGGGGCTGATTTAGCTGGCCTGGCTCCGGGCCGGTGCTGGTTGAGCTGGTCTGGTGCCACGTCAGCCAGTCTGGTGATGATTAAGCCTGCCTTGTTAGTCTAATGCTCACCTAGTCCTTGTTTAGCTGGTCTAGTGCTGATCTGGTGCTGGTTTAACTGGTTTGGTGCTGGTTTAGCTGGTGCTGATTTAGCTAATATGATTCTGGTGTGGTGGTGGTGGTGTAGCTGGTCTAGTGCTGGTCTGGTGCTGGTTTCTGATGCTGGTTTAGCTAGTCTGGTGCTGTTATAGCTAATATGTTTCTGGTGTGGTGGTGGTGTAGCTGGTCTAGTGCTGGTTTGGTGTTCGTTTCTGATGCTGGTTTAGCTGGTCTGGTTCTGATATAGCTAATATATTTCTGGTGTGGTGGTGGTGTAGCTGGTCTAGTGCTGGTCTGGTGTTTGTTTCTGATGCTGGTTTAGCTGGTCTGGTTCTGATATAGCTAATATATTTCTGGTGTGGTGGTGGTGTAGCTGGTCTAGTGCTGGTCTGGTGCTGGTTTCTGATGCTGGTTTAGCTAGTCTGGTGCTGTTATAGCTAATATGTTTCTGGTGTGGTGGTGGTGTAGCTGGTCTAGTGCTGGTCTGGTGTTTGTTTCTGATGCTGGTTTAGCTGGTCTGGTTCTGATATAGCTAATATGTTTCTGGTGTGGTGGTGGTGTAGCTGGTCTAGTGCTGGTCTGGTGCTGGTTTCTGGTGCTGATATAGCTAATTTGTTTCTGGTGTGGTGGTGTAGCTGGTCTGATGCTGGTCTGGTGCTGGTTTAGCTGGTCAAGTGCTCACATAGTTCTCCTGAACATTGCCGGGTCTTTTAAACAAAGTGGTCATTAAGAACCTGAAATCCAAATATTCCTACGTACAAGTTGACTTGCACTCGATTGACATCATGAGATTAGCAGCTGAGCACATTAGAAATTTTAGTTTAGAAGCTTTGGCAGGTTTAGGCTGCAGTTGAGTAGCTGAGGGTAAAGAATGTTGAAGTTTAATAGTAGGCTTACTTTCATGTATGGTCACTTCAGTGTGCAGGACAGTTTACTTATAACATGTATGTAACACTATTCGTACTTTGACTAATAATAATAAAGTCAGAAGATTATTTGGTGCATTTTAGTTCAGCACAGGATGCAGTAATTGCGACTTTCGGAAAAATGTCATTCTTTCCCATCATAAAGAAAAGCAGCTTATTCCCTGAATTCCTAATGTGGATATGATGCCAAGTACAAAATCACACATGACTCCGGTTTTTGCACTGCCATATGACTGTGATTGCATTAAAATGAAGGATGTAAGAAAATATTGAGAATATTATAAAGTGTTGAATATCTTAGTACTGTGTTTGATGCTACTGTATAAATTCTCAAAAATAATTAAAGATTTATGGCTGACAGTGGTTTAGTTTGTATTGTGTTTAGATTAGATTAGATTTGGATTAGATTCAACTTTATCATTTGTCATTGTGCAGAGTGCGGGTACAAAACCAATGAAATGCAGCTAGCATCCAACTAGAAGTGCAAAATACATTATTATTTACATAAAGTGCAAAACAGAAATGACTTACAATTTGAGGTTATTGTACATGTGGTGGTATATAAATAAAAATATATAGAATGTACACTACCGCTCAAAAGTTTAGTATCACTTTAGAATTTCATTTCATGCAATGTTCATGCAATTCACAAACAATATTGTCCAATTCACAATTAATTAATGTAAGTGTATCAGATGATTTTTAAAGAATAAAAATGTTTGTATTAAAGTCTATTTTTGTATAGAGGCTTATTTAGCATATAGTCCTATTATCAGTAATTCTCAGTCCTCTGTCTAAATCTCCTGGTACGACCACCAATCCAAGTTAAGGATGTTATTGGACTAATTGGTTGTTAGGACACTCTTGCTCAATTGTGATGCAGCTGAAAAACATTCTACTAATAAGTGAGTATAAAAGGGAGAACAACATTCTAGGTTAGTTTAGTATCTGAAGGATCAGCAGTTGTTGGCTTGCTGACCGACTCACAATGTCCAGAAAGAAACAACTTTCTTTAGAGACCCGTCAGTCCATTGTTGTGTTGAGGAAGAAGATACTCCATTGAAAACAAGAACATTTTACTGTGATCCCAAACTTTTGAGCGTTAGTGTGGGTGTACACGGAATGTGAGATAAGGGTTGGTATATAAAATAGAATATAAATTATTATACATATATACAGTAAGGAGAAAAATGCAAAGATTGCACAAAGCAGTATATGTTGAACAAGTTGTAACAGTGTAAGCAATAACTACAGATATAAATAGTGCAATATGAACAGAATTGTGATTATAAATAGAACTGTACAGGTATGAAATTACAAAGATAGATGTGCAAAATGAGTAGTGCAAAAGTAATAGTGCAATAATGAGGCTAAGAGTTCAGCAGGGTCACAGCCTCAGGGAAGAAGCTCTTCCTGAGTCTGTTGGTGCGGGAGCGTAGGCTCCTGTAACGCCTGCCGGATGGAAGGAGTGTAAAAAGTTTGTGGTTAGGGTGAGAAGGGTCCTTGATGATGCTTCTCGCCCTGCTCAGTCAGCGGTTTAACTCCTGACTACTAGATTCTTCACCATTACACTCTTCATCTCCAACGAGAACAAGTAGTCTAAGGATACACCACATTAGGAAACGTTATTTTATTTTTAATACTATGAAAGTTTTAAAAAATTAGATGTTAAAAATTATGATATATCATCTTGCTTACTGTATCACAATATAAGGCGATATATCGAATCGTAACCCCTGTGAAACGTATTGATCCTGCCAACGCACAGCCCTAATTAAACCTGTACATGTTTGAAGGGCTCTCTGTACATCTTTATCCAAATTCTGTAGCTCACTGCCACGTCCTGAAAAGCGAGCTCCGCCCCGAAGCACACACAGTAAAACGATATAGACGGCACCAGACGCTCATTATAGAGCTTCTCGAAATGACCAGACCAATCGTTCGTCGCTTCAACATCAAACTCTGGGGGTTTACGGAGTAATAAAACTGCAGGCTGTCAGCAACGCCGCCCCCCTCGGCGCAAAAACAACAGGGTCTTTGTGTGAGTGAAAATGAAAGCCAGGCCTAAACAAATGAATTAGAAGCAGTGCCCAGGTACAGTTGGGAATTTCGTTGCAGATACTGCAAATTATGTATAGCAAGTTACTATAAATTAAATGATTAGATTTGTAGATCCTGTACAGCATCAGGATTGAAAGAAAGAAGTAAACCAGGGATGCATCTGTCATGAAATGACTGGTTTTGATTTGGCTGTAAAGCTCACTCTGTGTGGAGACACATTTAACCAACCTATCAAAAAACAAGATGAATTGCTCTTTAATTGCATTTTAAATTTGAAAATCAGTTTCAAATGCATTTCACTACAGCACTAGTGCAAAATTCCTGACTAGCGATATTTAAGTTAACCAAATTCTGAGGATTCTGATCATGCATCTCAAAATAAAGCTACTATCCAGAGTGGTGCATGCTTGATAACTGATGGCTGGCAAGACAAGAGGTCAGTAAAAATAGATAAATAAATAGAGCATATCCCAGTGCTAGTTGGGCGGAGGGCAGAAAATACTATGGACAGGCTGCCAATTCATCACAGGGCAGATACACACACATTCACACACACACATGTTTGTCTTACTATATTAGTGAGGTCATCCATAGGTTTCTATTGATCTTTGTTGTCCTATAACTAAATAATACTACACCTACACCTAAACCTAACCTTAACCTTAACCTTAGTACCCAAAAGACTAATTTTCTGCTCTATTAGTTGTTTTTTTTTAACTTGATTTTTGGAGAAAATGACATGTCCTAAAGTGAGGACCAGCAAAATGTCCTCACTTTACCAAAAAAATCAGACTGTACTATACTAGTGAGGACATGTGGTCCTCACAACTATACCTCTACAAGAACACACACACACGCTCACACATAGAGGCCAAGTAAGCATCTCTGGTTCACCTGACTGCATGTATTTGGACTTTGGGAAGAAACCAAACTCCAATAAACTTAGAGGTTTAAGACAATATTGAAAATATCCAATAGACTTATGAACAGAGCACATGGAGGAAACTCACGGGGACACAAGGGGAAAGATGCACACGCCACACAGATAGGACCCCAGACGTCGATCAGCCCCAGGCCTCTCTCACTGGGAGGTGACGGCACTACCCACGGTGTCACCGTGCCATCCTGCAGCCTCCCCAAGAAACACCCCCCTTGTTCTGAAAATGTTTGTGCACACTGTATTTACATATAATGTGCAAAAACTTCTGCACCAGCCACGTTTACTTTTTTTAACCCCCCCACCAAATATTTAAAATTCAGCATTTTTGTTCGGACGTGTGTCCTCCGTAGCGGACGTGTTTACTTATTGTCACTCCGAAAATGAACTAAACTTGTCGTTTGACGGTGCACCCAAACTTTTGCTTATGGCTGTGGCTTCCAGTCTGTGGATTGTGTCGGGTTTATGTGTTAACATCTTTCTCCTCTGACAGGTTAAAAGCTTGACCCCTGACCCCGCTGTAACTACTAGTTGTGTGATGGGCAGTGTGTTGGCGCTGTGGCAGAGAAGTGTGTGTGTGTTTATGTGTGCATATCATGTGGCGTCCAGATGCTGCCGTCCGTGGAGACACGTGGGGAGCAGAGGAGCGCTTCAGGGCGAGAGATAATGAGTCTGACAGTAAACTTCAGAGAGAGAGAGAAAGAGAAAGGGTCGAACAGCTCAGCAGGAGCTTTACGGTCTCGAGACCCTCTTCCGCCAAACCTGCTGGAAACGTACACTAATAAATATTAAGACTCGCTCACTTGCTCACACCCAGCCTCGCCTCTTCTGGAAGGGTACTAGACGGAGGAACATTGCTGTGAGGATCTGATTATGTTTAGCCACTAGAGCAGGTGCTGGTGTTGGATGGTTTAACATCATCCCAAAGGTGTTTGATTCATCACTCAAGAGAATGCAGGCCCAAATGTTCGGTCTACTCTGGGTCCACAATTGAATGTCTGGTAGCTGAATATTCCTCATGAGAAGGGCTGTCTGGATACTTTTGGCCATGTTGTGCGTTCAGATGCTTTGAATCTGTGCAGTTATATAGTGTTGCTGGTGTTTGAAGTACAAGTTAGACTGTTGTTACAGTACAGTAGCAGGTAATAAAGCAGTGTGTGGTCTGCTGCTGGAAAGCATTAGCAGAACATAACATGAGTTCAGCGGTGAATATATCATTAAAATGAAATGTCTCATCAATAAGTGTATGCTCACCAGTAAGAAGACCAGATCTGATTAGAACAGATGTAAATAATCATACATATAATACAAAGTAACATGAATATGTTATTGTGAAAGAAGTATTTTCCAGTTTGAAGAACAAAGTGTAGTTCCAGATTTCTCCTGGATGCCCCAGACATTGTATGAATGTATTCAGTTCCTTCAGCAGCAATCTTGATTTATCTTAATGAAGTACTGAGCAGTCAAAGCAGGTATTAGATGAGAACTGATAATAATACTGGGTTGTTTAGGAGAAGCTTGGAAAGGGTTAAATAAACACACTGACATATGGAAAAGCTATACTTACTCTATTAATACTGTTTGAATGTTTGCTGAGCAAATAAAAGCTTCCTATGTGGGGAAAAAATGCTTTTTAAGTATAATAATGTCCCCAAGTTACTTGTTATGGTTGCGCAAATATATTGTTATTCGTTTTTTGCTTTCTGCCAGATCTTCGTAACTCATACCGAAGTTTTCTCGGTTCCAGCTCCAGATTGTCTTATATGATTGTGTGATTGGGGCTTCTATACTTTTTGATTGAATGCACTGATTCCTGGAAAAAAAAGAGATTTTTACCAGAATTTTTTCCCATAGTAAATGAATAGAATAGAAAAGTGCACGCCAATCTACTAAACTTCTGTGCGACCAGCAGACACCATTTTGCATACACTGACTCGGGGCAGACCTCCGACTACGAATGTAGTGTTTATTGTCATTTTCTGCACCACCCAATCCACCACTCTAATCCAAAAACATACCGACCTGCACTCCTCTATTTGTCGATTATGCACAACCATCCTGCGTTTCCTTCAGAAAATAATCTTTTTTAGTTAGCTATATTAGCCTTAGACTAGTGTGAACCTGATTTTTCATCAAGCTCTTCTTTTAAGATGAATTTGAAATTGGCTTTTCATTTAGGGATTCACTTTGAAGCAACAATATTCCAATTAAAACTAAGAAGAGAAAAAATGGCAGCCCTGAGGCATGGATGTGTGTGTGTGGATGTTTGATTGACGTGTAGCAGAAAAAACAGAAGTCAGGGTTAGTCATAAAGGTAGAGGTGAAACTCCGGCAGGCTGTCTTTTGCGCTAACGCCCAACCTGCTGCCTAGACACACCTGTGAAACTGTGGAATCCACCAACACAAACTAGGGATTTAGGCCCATTTTACATGTACCAGGTAGAAGAGAAAACATATATATGCCTCTCAGCAGATGTTACCATATTATAAGCTCCAGTAATGCCAGCTGCCCCTTCATATGAACTAATAAGCTAACATTAACACTAGTAGGTTAAGTTGATGTTGACTAACTGCTGATGACGCGATGAATGAAACCACAGGTTTGCAAGTCAAAGCCAGTCCAATAGCAGAACACATGCTCTCTCCAACAAGCTCTGGATCGCATTGTTAGCCTTTAGGGAACCAGAGATATGGAATCTTGCATCTGATTTGGGCGCACCCTAGGCAGCCTTGCCAAGATGTTTGCCCATGCTGGAGGTCCAGAGAGCCAGAGAAATTAGAGCACCATAACTGGGCGAAAATAAGAGTAACCAATTCAGTCTTTACAGGTATATGGAGTGCTCCCTCTCCAATCACACATGACCTTTTATCATAGTCTTGATTTTATCAATGTTTAATGTTAGACCTTAGAAGCTTGTAGATCAGAGAACGAAGCCAGACTCCACAGGTCAGTACAGCATGACAAGCCCTTTAGCCTTCACGAAACCGAAGATACGGATCCCTTACGTGTTAT
Organism: Megaleporinus macrocephalus; assembly: GCA_021613375.1. Taxonomy (NCBI): domain Eukaryota; kingdom Metazoa; phylum Chordata; class Actinopteri; order Characiformes; family Anostomidae; genus Megaleporinus; species Megaleporinus macrocephalus. The sequence goes on along the minus strand of CM038710.1, from coordinate 42,722,718 downwards.
CCCCTGTGAGGCATCCATGTTGTAAGTTTCACTGTGGTCAATGACTAGTCAACGTCAAGCTGACGTCAATACATACATGTCCTCAGTACATACAATAACACAGAACATGAATACGGGTTGTTTGACCCATGTTGTGCATTAGGTGTTTGCTTAGCTTGTGCATCAAAGGGTTAATGTGTCATTGCCAAGCAGAAAAGCTGACAATCGACTAGTTTGGAAACTACTGAAACAGTAAATAGGTCAGCCTTATTTTCTAGGGGTGTGCATTCCGACTAATACTGATAATCAGAAGTGTCCGAATGATTCCGGTTTCATGGTCTACAGATGTGTTGGGTGAACATAATGTAGAGCTGTGTAATTTCTGTGTACACAGAAACATAACAACACACAGAGGAGCATGTTTTAAACAGCCAACACGCATCAGCAGGTCTTCATGTTGGATGAGTGAGCGAGGCTGGCTTTTCAGATGAGCTAATAAGCTAACAGAGCAAGCAATTGTCACGTTAGATGCTGATAAGGACTTATCGTGTTCTACACAGCCTCTTTTCTCCTCAGTGGACAGTGTGCCAACATATTGTTTGTCCCAGAAAGAAAGATTTTCTTTGTTTCTTGACCTGGCTTACCTAGTTAGCCTAGCCTAGTCGACAGAGACGTGCTGTGATTAAAGCAGCAGTAGCGTGGCTGCTATCGCTGCTTCCTGTACAGACGTTTTAGACACTTGGGGACATTATTATACTTAAAAAGCTGTTTTTACAGACAGGAAGCATAATTTTTTAAATATTCAAACAGTATTAATACAGTAAGTAGTGCTTTTACATACGTCAGTGTGTTTATTTAACCCTTTCCAAGCTTCTCCTTCTATAAACAACCCAGTATTATTTACACTTCTCATCTAGTACCTGCTTTGACTGCTCAGTACTTCATTAAGCTAAATCAAGATTGCTGCTGAAGGAACTGAATACATTCATACAATGTCTGGGGCGTCCAGGAGAAATCTGGAACCTACCTTTGTTCTTCAAACTGGAGCTCAAGATATGATCTATTTCTCTCACAATAAGATATTCATGTTACTTTGTATTATATGTATGATTACTTACATCTGTTCTAATCAGATCTGGTGTTGTTACTGGTGAACATACACTTATTGATTAGATAAAGGCTTTTAAACATCAGGCTAGGTGTCTGTAATAACACGCTAAAGTAGCAGTTGAATCACAAACACAAAGTTTTTTCTTTTTTTTACGGCGACCTCATTTGTCTCTAGTTTGTAATAATTCACTGGGACTGGTTTCCAGAAAGAGAGACAAGTTCTGTTTCATGTAGGGTTTGTGCTGTCCTGCCCATTTCTGTAATGGAAAACCAGCAGCATTCAGAGACCATGGGTGTGTGTGTGTGTGTGTGTGTGTGTGTGTGTGTGTGTGTTTGATCCTCCTCTCGTTGTTTATTAGCTCCCTGAATGATTGGTCATGGATGCCATTCTCTGCAGAATGATTGCATTACATAAACGCAGCGCTAGGCCTAAAGGCTTCGTCTCCTACAGCGTTCATACACATGTGCTGCTCTTCTGCTCCTCATCAGAATAAATCAGCTCACATTATTCTTTCCGGATTGAATACAAAACCAAAGCAGCTTTGGCTTTTGTTGTAATGACAGATTCTGTGATGATGTATGAGTGAGTAAGAGTCCTGTGTATGATGTTTGTGCATGAGTGCGTGTCTTGTGTGTGTTGTGTGAGTCCTGTGTATGCTCTTTGTGTAAGAGTTCTGTGTATGATGTGTGTGTGTCTGTGTGTGTGAGGGTCATGTGTATTATATGTGTGTGTGAGTGTCCTGTGTATGAGGTGTATGTGAGTCCTGTATATCATGTGAGTGTGAGGGTCCTGTGTATGATATGTATCTGTGTGTGTGAGGGTCCTGTGTATGATGTGTGTATGTGAGGGTCCTGTGTATGAGGTGTGTGTGTGAGTGTCCTGTGTATGAGGTGTGTGTGTGTAAGAGTCCTGTGTATGAATGGTGTATGTGAGGGTCCTGTGTATGAGGTGTATGTGTGAAGGTCCTGTGTATGAGGTGTATGTGAGGGCCCTGTGTATGAGGTGTGTGTGTGAGAGTCCTGTGTATGAGGTGTGTGTGAGTCCTGTATATCATGAGTGTGAGGGTCCTGTGTATAATGTGTATCTGTGTGTGTGAGGGTCCTGTGTATGATGTGTGTGTGTGAGAGTCCTGTGTATGAGGTGTGTGTGTAAGAGTCCTGTGTATGAGCTGTGTGTGTGTGTGAGGGTCCTGTGTATGATGTGTGTGTGAGGGTCCTGTGTATGAGGTGTGTGTGTGTGAGGGTCCTGTGTATGATGTGTGTAAACTACACTGCTTAATTATCTAATGTTATTTCTCTGTATTAATGAATAGCCGGTGATTCAGTGCAGCAGAATTCCGTATTGTCCTGCCGGGCTTCCATAATGGTTGATGTGCTGGAGCAGGTGATAAGCTATAGTTGAAACCGTGCTGAGCTCTAGGTCACAGGGTTAAAAAGCTTAGACACTGCTAGGCCTGTTGGTGCTTGCAAACGCAGGCCTGATAATGTGGTACAGCTTCGCTCAACAGCTGAAACGTATATCATTTCCCAGGTGGTTGTTATTTCCCAGCTTTTCTGATATATGGTGTCTAATCGTCACCTATGCAATTGATGTTTTAGTGTAAATAACATGCTGGGACCCGTTTTCTGTCCTGCAGTATGAATTTCACTGCTGGTAAACGTGTGTTGAGGGGAGAATATCCCCCCATTAGCTGTGTTACAGGTGTTTCCAACCCGTGATAAAGACTCAGACCCGCTTATCAAGTCCAATGCCATCTGGACACGTACGTACGCGCACACACACGCTTGAAGAAATAATTTCATGGTCAAAATGCAGCTCCCTTCCAACTGGACTTCACGAGTCGTCTGGATAAGCAGTCAAGACCAGACCTCACTGTCTGAGCAGTTATATGATTGTGTGTGTCTGTGTTTGTGTTTGTCACTTTGTGGGGACCAGACGTGTTCCAATGATAGTAATAAAAAGAAGATTTTGTTGGGCACAGCCACCAAATATGGATTTTTGAGCCAGTTCTGCTTTCATTACACCCAAATTTGCCAAGTCTTATTAATAATATTAATATTTTTTTTATTATCCCACACTGTGGACATATGAAAGACACAGTGGACACAGTTTACAATTTCTTTATATTTGCTACTCATCAAAATAGCTAACATTGTCACATGGAACAAACCAGGAGTTGTCTAAACTCTAGAGGGCAGTTTATAAATCAGACTTAATAGAATAAAACTTTAAACATGATTGTGTGAATTTATCAGGTTTGATTATCAGCTGACTAACATTAACGCTACACAAACTCACTATAGTTGATCTGATTCTCTGTATACTTTGTGACCCTGTTCTTCAATGATCAGGACCCTACAGGATTCTCAGCACTGCAGTGACACTGGCGTGGTGGTGATGTGTTAGTGTGTGTTTTGCTGGTGTGAGTGGATCAGACACAGCAGTGCTGCTGGAGTGTTTGAACACTGTGTCCACTCACTGTCCACTCTATTAGACACTCCTACTACTTGCTGGTCCACCTTGTAGATGTAAAGTCAGAGACAGTAGCTCATCTGCTGCTGCACAGTTTGTGTTCTCCAGTCCTTCATCAGTGGACACAGGACGCTGCCCACGGGACACTGCTGTCTGGATAGTTTTGGTTGGTGGGTGATTCTCAGTCCAGCAGTGAGGTGAGGTGTTTAAACACTTCAGCAGCAGCACTGCTGTGTCTGATCCACTCACACCAGCACAACACACACTAACACAACACCACTACAACACCACCTGGTACTGTGGGGGTCCTGACCATTGAAGAACAGGATAATAAAGTATACAGAGAATCAGATGAACTACAGTCTGTAAGTGTAGCTCCTATATGGTCAGAGGAGCTGATACAATGGACTGTGAGTGTAGATACAAGGAGGTGTACAATAAAGCGTCTGGCTGCTGAGGTTAAGGAGGGCCGGGTTAGATGAGGGCATAGCATTTTGGAACGACACCACAATGATAGTTTTACGAGACCGTGAGTGTGCATGAGCATTAAGGGGTGTGAATAGCTGGAATAGTAGGTGTGTTATTTGATTGAGGAGTGTGTGTGTGTGTGTGTGTGTAATGGTGTGTGTATACACTGTTATCTGTTGTCTGACAGGCTGTGCTTGTTAGTTTGAGCTTCCAAACTGCAGCCGGCCATCGCAGGTAGTGTTTGTGGTTCACTTCTCTGCCTGAGTTTGTATATATATAATAAGAATCTGGGTACTACTTTAAATATTGGATAAAGGGAGAGGGAGAGAAAGAAGGGAGGAGACTGAAGAGAGAGAGAGGGCGACAGAAAGAGGGGGTGATACGTAGATAAAGATAGGGAGGGAGAGTGAGAGTGTGTTTAGGGTTACTTCCCTCGCTCACAGAAAACCGGCCAGCAGGTTTCACTCCTGTTCATTCATGAGTTCGTTTTGGGTGGGAAGGAGAGAGAGAGAGAGGGAGAGGGAGTGAGCGAGGGAGAGAGTGAGGGAGAGAGACAGTGTGAGTCAGTTGAACTTGGCTCGGGCCTCCAGCTGTAACACTGCACTGCTTGTGGCTGAGGAGCTGCCTGGCCTGTCTGTACCTCCACATATATTAGTCCTGCTGAAGGTTATGAGTAAGTCAGTGAGAGTTAACTTGGAGGGTGGGGGTGGGGTTGTGGTGGTTGGGGGGGGTTATATTTGTGTCTAAGTGTCTGTATTTGTCCTGCTGGCTGAAATGAGGAAGTATCTCCAAGCAATGACCTTAAACCTGAAGACAGACGCAGACAACACTGGTCTCAGAATAAGCAGAGAAGGTGGAGGAGACATTGACTCGTTAGATGTCCATGTCTATGGACCATGTCTATGTACACGGTCCACCTTGTAGATGTAAAGTCAGAGACAGTAGCTCATCTGTTGCTGCACAGGTTGTATTTTGTAGTCCTTCATCAGTGCCCACAAGACGCCGCCCACAGGACACTGCCCACAGGACACTGCCCACAAGACCCCGCTTGGATAGTTTTGGTTGGTGCACGATTCTCAGTCCGGCAGTGACACAGAGGTGTTTAAACACTCCAGCCCCAGCACTCCTGTGTCTGATCCACTCACACCAGCACAACACACACACATCAACACACCATCACCACCACCATGGCAGTGTCACTGCAGTGCTGGGAATGATACACCACCCTAATAATATCTGCTCTGTGGTGGACCTGTTGGAGTCCTGACCATTTAAGAACAAGGTAACAAAGTACAGAGAGAAACAGATGAACTACAGTCCTGAGGCGACAACACTGGTCTCAGAAGAAGCAGAGAAATCATAGGAGGAGGAAACACTTCACTGGTTGGAAAATGTTAATAGAAGGAGCCAATCAGAAAGACGCAAGCGTGAAAAAACGCCTGCCTACACAAAAGCACAGTTGTGTATAAGTTGAAGTACGTTTGCGCTCAAGTATGTATTCCCTTAAAATATGTTTAAAATAAAATTAATGGTGTTTTTCATTTTCAGGCTTAAAGGTCTCTCCTCACTTCAAAGAGACCAAAGGTGTGTCCGAAATAATCTAGTAAATCAGTAGGTACTGGATTGGAGGCAGTACGCACCAGTGTTAACCTTTTTTTCATGACGAAAACGAGACAATAACTAAATAAAATCTACAGAAAGAATAAAAACTATGACGAAATTGATTGACACTTTAGTCAACGAATGAAAACGAGACTAACGTGTTTGGCAGGGATGACATCCAATCAGAGCTGATTTAGTTTTGTGAAAGTTAGGAAAACATCCAATCATAACTACTTCGTATGTGGGAAGCAGGTGAAACGCTATATGTGCAGAGCCAGAGTCGGAGACTAGCTAGCTAACTATCTGCGTTTGATGATCATGTTCCAAATCTCTTCATACACACTAGAAAGTGCACAAATCAGATTCGCTAGTTTTATTTACAATTTATTAGTGCACGTAATGTGCAGTGTGTGTCTCTAGTAAAAACTGAGACCTTTTTCATTCATTGATTTACTGTTATGCTAAAATTGATTTAAATTGCACAATTAAAAATATTTTCACAGCAAAAAGTGATAAATGCAATTAATGTAGATTAGTTTACCACAGATCATGTAATTTAATTAGATTGACAGCACTAGTAACAATTATTAAATAAATAAGAGATAAATAAAAAGGTTATACAAGAATAAAATAACAGTTTTTAGTTTTTGCAGTTACGGAAGATGTTGTTTGTTAAATCTGTTTGTGTGTGTATTGTTCTTTTAAACATTAATAATATTCCATAACTGGTTAATAAATGTTTCATTTCGTGTAAATATATAATGATTTAAATAACTGAACTGAAGAAAAAGCATTACATTTTACACCCTTTATATTTTAGTCGACTGAATCGACTGTAGATTTAGTCGACTATATTCTTTTGATAATTAATCGACTAATACTAGACTAAAACGACGAATCAGGAGGAGTTTGATAATGTTTCACCTCAGAAGTAGCTCCAACTTGTGTAGCATTCTGCTTTCCTCTGCTTGATTTCATCCGTGTCTTCAGTTGAATGGTGGGATAGCATTGTGGGGGTCGCCTACTTGAAAATGGCTCCCGATTCAGGAGGTCATCTGGGTAACGGTAGTGTATACTGTGCTAGTGCTGTAAAATTGTAACCAGCTTTGGCTATAAACTGTTATGTGATGTGCCCCTGTCCCTAAAATAAAAGTTTTATGTAATGAATTGAATTATTTTCCTCCCAAAACAGTGAAACACTGTTATCAATGTGTAATTACATGATAGAGAATATGTTGCTACAGCTATCAAGATATCCTTCCATACTTATATGAGGCAAAAAGAAATTGATACACACTGGGTGTGTCTCAAAAGCTAGTGAGTGTGTAAGTAGGCTGTCTAGGTAGCAGCTGTGTAAGTAGCAGTGTTCTCTCCTCATCTCTCCTCATAAAACGGATTATTGAGACGCTCTAGTTAGAGAGAGACTGAGTCACGGCTTGTTCCCACCCACTGCAGCACGAGATCGGTGGTTTAGCTGGTTGCTAAGAACAGTATCCCTAGGCTTAAAAATCCGCTCGTATAAATACTAATGTCTCGAGTATAAAACTGCTAAATGGTGAAGGACTCGTTACAGAGTTGATAATAAAATACTGTTTTGTGTGATTATATGACCAGAAACACATTAAAACTCCAGAGAGAATCAAAATAACATTTTAAAACCACTTCACTGCTAGTAGATTAGCCTGTGTTGCATCATGGGATTGTCTTAGCGGCTGAGGAAGCGTTCAATACTTCCTTAAAATCAGGTCTAAATAAGGTTTCTCAGTAGACAGTATGTTTAAGGTATGTAAGAATTGGGACAGTCTACATGCCGGGAGCGCATACTATGATGTAAATTGCTGTCTATGTAGGAGCTCACTAGGTTTTGAGACACACCCATTGTGAGGAATGAGGGATGAATAAACGACAAGTAGAGGAGTGCTGGTCAGTGTGTTTAGGGATCTGCCCTGGATCTGCAGTTTGGAGGCTGTAGGTTAAACGAAACCATGATGTTTGGGTGCGCTCAAAAATGAATGGAACTCTATGGGGAAAAAAGGAGGGATGGAAAATAATGACAGACAGACGAGTGATGGTCGAATCAACACTGCAGTCGTGGTCGGGGGTCTTCCCTGAGTCAGTGTATGCGAAACAGTGTCTGTGGGTCTAGCAGAAGTTCAGTAGATTGGCGTGCACTTTTCCATATAAGTCATTTTCTATGGGGAAAAATTCCAGAAAAAATCTGATGTGTTCGGAATTCATGCATCCAATCAAAAAGCTGTATACAAGCTATAATCACACAATCAGACCGGACAATCTGGAGTTGGAACAGAGTTAATATTTCAGAAACTCTGGGATGAGTTACACTGGCATTCAGATCGAATAACAATATAGTTGTGCATTGCTTTACTTTCAATGGAAGTTTCAGTCTAAGTGATTTTGGAGCATTTCTATTGGTCCATTCATCAAGAAACGTTCACAGGGTATAAAGAGTAGCTGTTGTGTTTGAATTAAAATTGATTGATGTTTTTTACAGGACAGTGATGATATACAACAGTGGCTACATCATGTTATTGCACGTCTGTTATTAGAGACACTTAATATAAAGTGGGACCGAGTCTTCCCAGAAGGGTGGAGGGGAACAAACTCAGGCCCAGAGTTTATTTTCAACACATTGAATCTGTTCAGTGTCTGACAGAGTTGGACTCGGCTCCTCGTTAACACTAGGCCGAAGGAGGTTGTAGGATCTGTGCAGGGATTCCAGGCCGGGCATGTTTGTTTGTTTGTTTATTCTCTTATTTGTTGTACGTTCTGTGCTTTTGCTCTGTGGAAATTTCCACAGTGGACCGCTCCCTCTCCGAGGACACCGTCCCGCTGCGGGTGCTGGAGATGCTGGAAAAACACGAGGCTGCGATGGTCGAGCTTGTGTGAGACGCGGCTTGCGGTTTTCAGCAGGTCGTTATGTCAGGAGTACACACCAACACGTCTGCTTGTTCAGGGAAGTGGACTTAAAGACTTAAAGGAGCAGCGTTATTATTAGTCAGGAGAAATGAAAACAAGCTAAACCTGGTGTTTGTGCGCTGCTGCGAGTCGTCCTGCGGGGGTTTTCCAGACCACAACACGTGTCTTTATGTATTAGCGTCTCACACAGGCTCAAAAAAAAGAAGATGTAATAGTGGTGGGTAATTCACTCACACTCAGGACTCACACTCGAGTTCTCTTTAAATTCTCCTTCGATGCACTCAATTATAAGATTCATCCCCTCGGGGAAGGGGTCCGAAGCCCAACCCACGCACAATTACGTAATGTTTTGTCGTGCACGTTGGGTGCAATTACACATTTCCACCAGAGAGGTCCCTAAATCCCCAAATCTTAAATGATGCAGCTGGTGGTGTAGTGGCTAGTACGGTGGTGTAGTGGTTAGTATGGTGGTGTAGTGGTTAGTATGGCGGTGTAGTGGTTAGTATAGTGGTGTAGTGGTTAGTATGGTGGTGTAGTGGTTAGTATGGTGGTGTAGTGGTTAGTATGGTGGTGTAGTGGTTAGTATGGTGGTGTAGTGGTTAGTATGGTGGAGTAGTGGTTAGTATGGCGGTGTAGTGGTTAGTACGGTGGTGTAGTGGTTAGTACGGTGGTGTAGTGGTTAGTATGATGGTGTAGTGGTTAGTACGGTGGTGTAGTGGTTAGTACGATGGTGTAGTGGTTAGTACGGTGGTGTAGTGGTTAGTATGGTGGTGTAGTGGTTAGTATGGTGGTGTAGTGGTTAGTACGGTGGTGTAGTGGTTAGTATGGTGGTGTAGTGGTTAGCACGGTGGTGTAGTGGTTAGTATGGTGGTGTAGTGGTTAGTATGGCGGTGTAGTGGTTAGTATAGTGGTGTAGTGGTTAGTATGGTGGTGTAGTGGTTAGCACATTGGTGTAGTGGTTAGTATGGTGGTGTAGTGGTTAGTATGGTGGTGTAGTGGTTAGCACGGTGGTGTAGTGGTTAGTATGGTGGTGTAGTGGTTAGTATAGTGGTGTAGTGGTTAGTACGGTGGTGTAGTGGTTAGTATGGTGGTGTAGTGGTTAGTACGGTGGTGTAGTGGTTAGTATGGTGGTGTAGTGGTTAGTATGGCAGTGTAGTGGTTAGTACGGTGGTGTAGTGGTTAGTACGGTGGTGTTGTGATTAGTATGGTGGTGTAGTGGTTAGTACGGTGGTGTAGTGGTTAGTATGGTGGTGTAGTGGTTAGTACGGTGGTGTAGTGGTTAGTATGGTGGTGTAGTGGTTAGTATGGCAGTGTAGTGGTTAGCACGTTGGTGTAGTGGTTAGTATGGTGGTGTAGTGGTTAGTACGGTGGTGTAGTGGTTAGTATGGTGGTGTAGTGGTTAGTATGGTGGTGTAGTGGTTAGTATGGTGGTGTAGTGGTTAGTATGATGGTGTAGTGGTTAGTACGGTGGTGTAGTGGTTAGTATGGTGGTGTAGTGGTTAGTACGGTGGTGTAGTGGTTAGTATGGTGGTGTAGTGGTTAGTACGGTGGTGTAGTGGTTAGTATGGTGGTGTAGTGGTTAGTATGATGGTGTAGTGGTTAGTACGGTGGTGTAGTGGTTAGTACGGTGGTGTAGTGGTTAGTATGGTGGTGTAGTGGTTAGTATGATGGTGTAGTGGTTAGTATGGTGGTGTAGTGGTTAGTATGGTGGTGTAGTGGTTAGTATGGCAGTGTAGTGGTTAGCACGTTGGTGTAGTGGTTAGTATGGTGGTGTAGTGGTTAGTACGGTGGTGTAGTGGTTAGTATGGTGGTGTAGTGGTTAGTATGGTGGTGTAGTGGTTAGTATGGCAGTGTAGTGGTTAGCACGTTGGTGTAGTGGTTAGTATGGTGTACCCCGCCTTCGCCCCAAGATGCTGGTATTGGCTCTAGCCCTGCCATGACCATGATTGTGTGCGAACAACGGAACAAGCTCATATTGAGTTAACAGCTCATATGTGTGTTTTCTGTTTTACCTGCAGGGCGGCGACAGACCACAATGTGGACAACACTACCGCCATGCTGAGAGAGTGGCTGAAATCAGCTCAGAGCAGATACCACTATGTGGAATGGAGGCCCATGGAGGAGCCACGGTAACCCACCAATACACACATTTTCATTGTTCTATTACAATTAAAGAACTGGTCACTACATCTGACCACACCATCACATCACATTCAGAGCACCTCTCAGTCTGGACGATTAGAACCTGAATCACAGGTTTACTCTAAAACGGAACAAAAGGTAAAATGGTTATGTTCTAGAACAGTGGTGACATTCTAGGGTAACGGTTCTGTAGTGCTCCACATGTTTTAGAACAGTTGTGATATTCTATAGCAGCAGTTCTATAGTAGTCCATATGCTCTAGAACAGCAGTAACATTCTAGAACAATGGTTCAATAGTAGTCCATTTAGTAGTAGTCCATATATTCTAGAACAGTGGTCTTATTCTATGACAACGTTTATATAATGTTCCACATGTTCTAGAACAGTGATCACGTTCTATAACAACAGTACTATAGTAGTCCGTATGTCATACAACATTAGTCACATACTATGACAACGGTTCTATAGTAGTCCATATATTCAAGAACAGTGGTCACATTGTAGAACAATAGTTCTATAGTAGTCCCTACTTTCTAGAACATGCACCGTTTTCCACATGTTCTAGAACAGTGGTAACATTCTAGAACAACAATTCTCTAGTAATCCCTGTGTTCTAGAACAGTCGGCACATTGTATAACAATAGTTCTATAGTAGTCCCTATGTTCTAGAACATACACTATTCTACATGTTCTAGAACAGCGGTGAAATTCTAGAACAACAGTTCTACAGTAGTCCATATGTTCTAGAACAGTGGTCACATTTTGGAGCAATAGTTCTATAGTATGTGCATGACATTCTAGAGCAACAGTTCTGCAGTACTCCATATGTTCTAGAACAGTGGTAACATTCTAGAACAACAGTTCTATAGTAGTCCCTGTGTTCTAGAACAGTGGTCACGTTTCATATACTTCTAGCAGCTTGGTAGCAGTGGTCCTTCAGAATGGTGGTCATATAGGGAGGTCACATTCTAAAGCACAAGTCATGTTCTAGAAAACTGGTATTAGAACAGTGGACAATGTTAAGCCCATACAAACAGCCTGGTTGGTGCGGCGTACCTGTGTTTGCTTGTTCAAATGATCTAGAACATTCACTCTTCCTACAAAACACTAGTTCCACTGTATGTTTGAAGTAGTGTGTACCTGTGGTATGTAGGTGACACTTATTGACACAAAACACAATTACACACACGTTCCCCGCATGCCTGACAGACTGTAACCAGTGCTTTGAGTCTCCTTTAAGCCTGCTGTCCCCGCGGCAGGTCATACACGGACGAGTGGGGGCCGAAGCACTGGCCTCCGTCCAGATTCAACCACCTGATGAAGCTTAAACAGGCAGCTCTGAAATCAGCACGCGAGCGCTGGGCCGACTACATACTGGTGAGCGTCTTGTGTCACAATATAAACCACATGACCATGTCGTCTTAAACTTGAATAGAATGATCTAGAACTTGAATAGAATTAATAGGCCTGGGAATAGTTCTAAATAGTGGAGTGGAGGCCCATGGAGGAGCCACGGTAACCCATCATTAATCAGCATTCATTTCTATTGTTGTATTACAATTAAATTACTGGTCACAACACCTGAGCAGATATGTCTTCACATCACATACTTAGTTACCCTGTTCTTCAATGGTCTGGACCCCCCCAGACCACCACAGAGCAGATATTATTTGGGTGGGGGATCATTCTCAGCACTGCAGTGACACTGACGTTGTGGTGTTGTGTTAGTGTATGTTGTGCTGGTGTGAGTGGATCAGATAGCAGTGCTGCTGCTGGAGTGTTTAAACACCTTAGTGTCACTGCTGGACTGGGAATCGTCCACCAACCAAAACAATCCAGACAACAGTGTCCTGTGGGCGGCGTCCTGTGTCCACTGATGAAGGACTAGAGGAACACAAACTGTGCAGCAGCAGATGAGCTACTGTCTCTGACTTTACATCTACAAGGTGGACCAACAAGTAGTAGGAGTGTCTAATAGAGTGGACAGTGAGTGGACACAGTGTTTAAACACTCCAGCAGTGTAGATACAGGGAGGTGTTCCTAGTGCAGTGGCTGCTGGGTGTAGAGGTTCTTGCTTTCCAGAACAGTAGTGAAGGTCTGGATCAGTGGCAGCATTTCAGAAGTGGTGTCATGTCCTAGAACAGTGTTCACACTCTAGAACAGAGCAAAGGTTATAGTAGTTATGCCTAGCTTAGGCTTAGCCTATGCCCTGGAGGATGTTTCTAAAGCTAACCATAAACCCCTCCCCTTCAGTTTGCAGACAGTGATAACCTCTTGACTAACCCGCGCGTGTTGGATCTGATGATGGCGGAGAACTTGACCCTGGTGGCCCCCATGTTAGAATCACGCTCTCTCTACTCCAACTTCTGGTGCGGCATCACTCCTCAGGTACAGACACATCCATTCACACGTCCACAGACCGAAGTTTTCACAGTAACTCCTAAAACA